>CAUYQV010085740.1:0-32930 GCA_963574575.1 Galagoides demidoff
CCGGGCTGGGGATACGAACCCGCCACCTTAGGTGTACGTGGCTGGCGCCTTAGCCGATTGAGCCACAGGCGCCGAGCCTCTCCTCTTAATTATAAGGGAACAGGCCCAGTGACAGGAAATTGCTTGAAAAGGTCTCCATCAGGTTACAAGCAAAGGTGGGCTCTTGTGCCTTTTTGCTTGGGCCATTGCCGTATTCTCTTCCCTGCAGGCTCTTCCTGCCCGCATTCTTCCCCCCCCCCACTCTCCACACTCCCATATTTGGCATCACATTGTTCCCTCGCTTATCAAACCTCCCCCAGCCGAAACACTGACCACAGGCTCAAGACAAATCTTGTTAATAGGCATTTGAAGCACATCCCAGTCTGTTCCCTTGTGTGTCTACTATCAGCCAAACCAGCAACTAAATCTTGAGTACGCTTTGTCCTTGGAACATCTCACTCCTTTCACACCATTTGGGTAGAATTGCCATTTTCCTCTTTGAAGTTTGACTGTTTCCTGTGCATCTTTCAAAGCCGAGTACAAATGCCACCTCTTCAATGGTGCCTTCCTTGGCTGCCCAGGCTTCCTACCTTGGGCAGAGTCATCTGTGTTCTGCAACAGGTCCCTTTTCTGGCTGCTCTTTCCAGGAGGACACGTGTTGCTGGGGAACCAGCCAGGAGGGGGCAGTACACAACCAAAGAAAGGTCTCCCAAAAGGTCAAGGTCACCAAGGTGCCTGGGGCCTGCCCAGTGTAGAAAGACTGGGTTCAATTCCAGTGGTGTGACCTTTGGCAAGCTCTGCCCCTCCCTTGGCCTCAGTTTGCATCTCTGTGAAACTTCAGGGTTGGGCTAGTTGAGTGTTTCTGAAAGTGTGGTGATGCCAAAGTGACTTCAAGAGATAAATAGATGGACATTTTAAAATGGAAATCATTATGTGCGGTATTTATTTTAATGTGTATTAGACAAAAAATAGCTAGCACATCAAACCTGCTATTTTGCAGATATTATTGCTTAGAATGGGACTAAAGTAGGCATTCAAGTAAAAAACGGTGAGTCAACGTAAAAGAAAGTACCAATTAAATAATATACAGGTGGTAAGACAGCAGTGAATGGCTGCAATCGTGAAAACATTGGTCTGCCTTTGATGTTCTAGAATGCTGTGATTTGCAGGGACTCCTGCTTTTGGTGGGGTGGAGGCAGGGAGAAGGAGCTGCCCCAGGAGCTGGGGTACTGCGCCTTGAGAGAGGGGCAAGAATTCAGCAGATGGGTCATGTTTCCCCCACTCCAGACCCCCCTCCACCTGTGGAGGGGTAGGAGCGCTGGCTCCCCCTCCCGTCCTCTTTCTCAGCTTCTTTGCGGTTACTAAGGAGTGGGAGGCTGAGAGGGGCAGCATTCTGGAAGCTCATCTGCTCCCTCATTCTCACCCAGCACCCTGCTCAGCATAAACTATTCAGGGTGCTGATTAACAAGGATGCAGGAAGACACTGGGGGTGGGGAGAGAAAATAGGCAATGTGGACAGAGTTCTCCCATATATGTGAATATCCAACCTAGAATCACTGGCTAATGATTCCCCAGCTTGGCTGTGTACTGGGATGGCCTGGCTTTGCAATGAAGCTACAGTGCCAAGGCCCCGCCTCAGGCAATTCCAATTTTGGGGCCCTTGCATCTGCATTTCAAAAACCTCCCTAGTTGATTCTGATACTTCTAAATTTGAAAGCACCAGGGTAGACTGCCCCTTCTCTCAGTGCACCTGTGGAGGCCCAGAGAGGTTGTGTCACTCAAAGTCACCCAACAAGTCAACAGCAATAGTCCTGACTCCCAGCTCAGTCCTTCCAACTGAGCATCCCCAATTGAGCCTAGTCCACGGTTAGGAAAATAATTCCACTTCCAAACATAGTAGGGTTTCTTTGAGTCTCCTTTTCAAGGGATTTCTACAGAAGAGAACATGTTTTATGAGCCACCATCTGCTGAGAAGGCCAGAAGGGGTGGTGAGGGATGGTAGTGGAAGAGGGTGGAGGGGGTGGCCAGGAGATGCTGCCCGCTCTCTGCACCTGCCAGTCCACACAGTCAGCCCACCGAGGGTGGGAACCAATTTGGATGTATGCTGCCAATGTAAGGAGCAGAGTTAGGCCAATGATGGGGAAGTTAATTCCAGATGAAATGTTCTTCCTTCCTTTCTTTTTTTTTTAGAGACAAGAGTCTCACTTTGTCGCCCTTGGTTAGAGTGCCATGGCATCACACAGCTCACAGAAACCTCCAACTCCTGGCCTTAAGCAATCCTCTTGACTCAGCCTCCCGAGTAGCTGGGACTACAGGCGGCTGCTATGATGCCCGGCTATTTTTTTGTTGCCGGGGCCGGGTTTGAACCTGCCACCCTTGGTATATGGGGCCAGCGCCCTACCCACTGAGCCACAGATGCTCTCCCCAGATGAAACTTTCAAACAGTGATCAGTGACCTGGGAGATAATTAACCTTAGGGCTCCCAGGGTTTTTTAAATTTTATTATTATTATTTTTAATCATTTAAGATATTTAACATATGGAAAATGTAGGGACACTAACATACAGATCTCATGTTCCCATGATGTAGATTGTGAAAGAGGACATTCCAAATAAATAGCTTCTCAGCTCATTTCCCTCCACCCTGTCCAGAGACAGTTACCAGCCCATTGGCATGAGTCGTTCCTATGTTTTCATATGTATGTACATATGCATGCCTGTGCTACACATACCGTGTTTTCCCAAAAATAAGACAGTCTTATATTTATTTTTTCTCAAGAAGACACACTAGGGCTTATTTTCAGGGGATGTCTTCCTCTCCGCGCCGAGATGCATAGACTCTTCATAGACATGCTCATCACTAGGTCTTATTATGGGGGTAGGGCTTATATTTAACAAATGCATAGAAATCCTGCTAGGGCTTATTTTTCGGATAGGTCTTATTTTCAGGAAAACATGGTAGTATATCGTTCATAGAACATGCAAAGTGTTGCTTTGTAGCTCTAAACTCCTTGTAAATGACAAGTATTGTACAACAGCTTTCTGCAACTTGCTTGTTTTCATTCAACATTGTGTTTGAAATTTATGCGCACTGATGTACACTGGCACATACATTTCTGCGATTCAATCTATTGCATTGTAAATTATGTACCACAATTTATTATCCATTCTCCTGCTGATGGGCATTTGACTGATTTCCAATTTTCCATAATAAAAACTGCAGGGCTGTGACCACCTTGCATGCATCTAGCCTGTGCCCGGGGGGACATTGCTGGGTGTGTGAGCGTCTTGGGGGTCCCTGCCATTGCCTGACTGCATTTTCAGGGGCAGTTACCATTCCTCCATGTCTAGAGCCACACCAGCAATTGCAGGACTTGGAATGTTTGCCACTCTAATAGAGGCCAAATGTCTTCCATTCTTGTTTTTAATTTGTTTTTCTCTGATCGGTGGGGATGAAATATTTTCATAATTGTACTGTTCGTTTGGAGTTCCTCTCCTGTGAATTGCCTTTGAATCCTCTGTCTGTGTTTCCATGGGCTTGTTTGCGTCTTCCTTATTGATTTTCAGGGGCTCTAATCCTCTGGTCTTATCTTTTCCCTTTATTTATGCAGTCTTTTGATGCACAAAGGTTTGAGATTTGTATATAACCAACAGTGTTGAGGTCCTCCTCTATGGTTTAGGGTTCTGCAGTTCACAGCAAGCTGAGGCTATGTTGCACCGTTGTGACCCTCAGGTGGAGTGTTAGGAGAGTGGGCTCTGGAGCAGGCTGACTTGGATTGAAATTTGGGCTGAGCAGTTTATAGGCTAGTGAACTTGAGTGTAAGTTATTTTACCTCTGGGCTTCAGCATCTTTACTTGTAAAGTAGGGTAAGAACAATCCTGAGCTTCAGGCATGCTACGAGGCAGGAAAGAGAAGGCCAATGCAGTACTAGAAGTCCCCACGGACAGGGAGATTTACTGAGAAAAGTCTCCAGAGAAGCTGCCACCTGAGAGCCATCATTTAGTGCGCATGTCCTAGTCATGCCTGACTCCAAGGGCTCAACACAATCTCTTCAAAGCTCCTGACTGCGTCTCAGAGTGGGACTGGGCCTCAGAAGTTGCTGGGACATGTGGAACATGGGCCTCCCCTCCCTTGGTCCTGAATCCTGAGTAGTTCCCAAACCCGTGACTCTGAAGGCAGGAACGTGTGTGGAGTGGCATTCAAGATCTCTTGGGAAAGCCAGGAGAGGATGGAGGATGTGTCCCATACCCTCGATCCTCCACAGCTACTCATAGCTGCCCAGCCACCCTAGGCAGTAGGCTTGGGAGAGCATCTTATGACTCCAAGGAAAATATTTGTCTGGGGAAAGAAAAGGATACCCGTGCCCGGTCACTTTCACTCATATGTGACCACATGCCAGCCCATACAGATAGGTCTCCTGAGGCCATGAAAGGAGGGTATCCAGTCACCTCTAAGCAGTTCATTCTGGGCAGGGTGCACACAGAAACAAGCTAGGGGCAGGAGAGAGTAGGTAGAGGCCCCTGGGGCCAGCAGCCTCTAGGACAAGGTCGCAGAGCCCATGGCCAATAGGGCTGAAAGATGTCTTTTCTTCATTCCACTTACTGACTTCAAATCAGTAATTGAGATTTGTATATAACCCTTCCCCATTACTGCCTCTGAAGGGTCAGCTTGATCAGGTGGCCAGGGCACTGAGGAATGTTGTTTAAAATGGAAACTTATTTCTGGAGTAGATGATACAAACACATGATACAAAAATACAAAGGTACACGATGGGCACCGAGAATAGTAAATCTCCCAGCCTCCCACCCTCTGTGTCCCCACAGTCCTTGTCCCAGGAGGAAGCAATGGCACCAGAGCTTAGAAATAAATACGTAGACATAGGTATGTAATATTGACAGTAGCACACTATACACACTGTGGTAAATCTTGCTTATTTTTTTCCGCTTTACCTTCTCTCCCCCGAATTCAGGACCTAAAATAAAACAGGCATAAGTAACCGAAGAGTGGATGAATTAGTGGATGGGGTGGTTGGTGGATGAACAATGCCCATCCAGGGTTAGGCTTTTTCTACTCTGTATTTTGAGACTCATCCCTGACCTTTGTTCTGTCTCCTTTGGCACATCGCTGCAGGTGGGTAAACTCGGGCCCTCCTGACCCTGGCACAGAGCCACAATGGGGAACTAAGTGAACCAGGCAGCTGAACAGCTTAATTGTCAGTTCCATCAGCAGATGGTTACCAGGGAAACTCAAAGAATGTTAGAACGGGGAGGGGTTTTCGGGCAATGTGGAGGCAGTGTGATAGAATCTCAGAATGGGGAGAGGGGAGGGGAGAGGTTCACGCAAGTTCTTTAAGAGTTTAATTTTTAATTTTCATTTCAGTGATATTCCAAAACTATTACAATTATATTTTTGGATCAGTGATGTAACATCGTATGGCCACATGACTTTGGTGTTGTGTTGGTGTTTGTATTTATGATCACATTGGCACTGGGATAATCAATGACTCCCAGCCTCCTGAATAAACCAAGATTTTGCTATAGATCAAGCTGAGAAGATTATTACATTTGGGTTTGAAGACCCCTAAGATCACGGACATATTCTTGGGCTCAGTGAGAATTTCCTTTAAGGTATTTGTGCGATGCTTAAGTATGAGAAACCCTGGTGAAGACGAGGGACCCGGGCAAGGGTTCAGAGCCTGGATTCAGCTCCTGTTATTGGTTGAGTCCCCTGGATTCTTCTTTCTCTTCTGCTTTAATTTTTTTCATCAATAAAATAGGGATCAAAATGCCTTCTTCGCAGGATATTAATGAATGCAAAATGAAATAGTGAATGTGAAACTTCTGACTTTATAAATGTGCTCAACCCTTTTATTTTATAATGAAGGGAAGCAAGACTTGAAGGGGTGAAAGGACCTTTATAACATCACCCATTATTGGCAGAATTGGGCTGGGAACTTGGGCTCCTAACCCTCCAATGGCCCCAGGCATACAGGACACCAGCAGTAATGGTGTGATTCTAATTCTGGAAAGTATAATAATAACATCTCAGGTGCAGCCTGTCACTATTTGGGCAAACATACTATCTTTATTTTTATTTTTTAAAGAGATTAAATTAAGGAAGCCAAACAAATAAATAAGCCCATTGAATTTCCCACAGCTATATCTTTCTTCCTGGAGCAAAAACAAATTCTTCCTCGGGCGAGAGGTCAGACAAGAGGCATGTGGGGATAAAACACTAAAGTCCTTCAGTGCCAGACACCTGGATTTGTCATTTTGCTGGGATGAAGGGGCACTGAGCAGCACCAGGCTGTTTGGGGGAATGTATTTCAGGGTTGGCGTTGCCCAGGACAGGCTGAGCTCCAGGAAGCAGGGGCCATGTCTGAGTACAGCTGTTTCTTCCAAGATCGGCTCAGTGCCTTGCACATGTAAGTGCTCAGATAACATTTAAGGAAAAGGGGAATGAATGAATGAATGACTAGAGCCATGGTCTTTGTGTCTAAAGATTTGGTGTGGTCGCAGAGAAGATGCGTGACACAGGTACAGGTTCAAAAGTAGGTGGTCAGGAAACAAGGGAACTCAGGGCAGCAATCACCTTGTAGTCTGGATTTCAGGGATCAGGGAGATAAGCAGGATGTGAGTCCTAGTCCGGAGGCTGGGGTCAGTCACAAGAGAGCGATTGACCACTTGGTTGTTTCAAAGTTTCTATTTATTGACCATCTTCCATGATTCAGGCTCTGTGCTAGAAGCTAGAGATCCCAAGCCAAAAATGTCCTGCATCCCCCAAACTCCCACCCTACGGTAATGTACCCATAATGGTGAAGAATAGCTAATGGGCATGAACAAGAGCCCCAGATCCATGGTGTATGACCTTAGGCAAGTTACTTCTCTATAGTTGTTACCTTATCTGTAAAATGGGATAGAGAATAGTAACTGCCCCTTGCCTGGTCAATAAGATAGAACCCTAATACACATAGCACCTGGCACAGAGTGAGTGCTTAGTGCATGTTATCCAGTGTGATGATCTAATGGGGCCTGGTCCCTGCCAGAAGATGAGCCCAACTTTTCTATCTGCTCTGAACCCCTTCGGAGTTTCTCTGAGCTGACAGAAGGAAGCAGCTTAGATGGACACCTCCAATCCACAGATGGTTATTTATAGTTGTTATTGTGGTTAGTACAGTAGTGGTTTTTTCTATTAAGAACACTGAGGCTATGAATAACCTCTTGCATTTGTCTTGGTGTTTGTGAGCAAAGGTTTCTCTAGGGTGTATGTAATAACAACGAACAACCAGAATGGTAAGGGCACTAATGAATCAGAATAAATCCTATGGGTATTCTGTGAGGCCAGAGGTTAACCTTTTAGTTGCTGGATCAAGAGGAAGTTGGGAGGGTCTCCAGGGGAAGGGACTGAGGCAGCCAGAAACAGGGGGTCATGTAGTAAGAGGATGTGGGAGACTTGGATTAGTAGCTATTTACTTGCTGGCATGGAAATATTTCAAGATTCTAACAACCATTGTGACCAAAATGGTAAGAACTGGTAACAGCATGCCTGGGAATATATGCTGCCTACGAGAGGAATTGCTAGGTTGCAGGCAAAGTGAATAATCCACTTTACAAGATGATACTGGATTGTTTTCTGAATCACTTATATCCATAGACATTCCGTTCAACAGCATATAAGCATCCGGTTGATCCATATCCTTGCCAACACTTGGTATTGTCAGGCTCCCTAATTTCTTGCCAATTTAGTGGGTATAAAAAGATATCTCATAATGGTCTTAATTTGCATTTCCCTGAATTCTAATAAAGGTTGAGCATCTTTTCATATGTTAATGGGCAAAGAGTTCTTTGCTTAAAAGACCCGGTCTCTTTACATATTAAATAGGTGTAGTTTTTTTGTGTTTCAGTTATACCTCAATCAATAAAGCTATTAAAATACACAAAACCAAAGCAAAGACCTGTCATTTTATCTCTAATACAATGGCTAACAGCAAGTGCTCAATAATATTGAATTGAATATGGAAAAAAAAAGAACTGGTTCCCTTGTACCACAGAGAACATCCCATCTGCTGCTGTCTTGGCTAGCAGCCAGTTGAACGGTAAAAGCACTAGGCATGGAGCTAGGCGACCTGTGCTCTAGCCTTAGGATGGCCGCACCCTTATTCTGTGACCTTAGGCAAGGCGCTTACCTTTTCTGACCCTCCATTTTTATCACTGGCCAAGTTGGGAGAGCCTTAGTCTGCCCACATGGAGAGCAGCTAGGATATCAAGTGAGATCATGGAAATCAATGTGCTTTGGGTCCTGAAAAGTCCTGCACAAGGCAGGATTAGGGTCTCTTTGAAGACAACTTAAGAAGGCTGTGGAGCCCAGGGGAGCAGAGACAGCAAGCCAGCCTCCTGTAAGCAGAAAGCATCAGCTCCATGCTCTAAAGAGTATCTCCTTCTTTCCCCACCCCCACCCCCAGGCACCTTTCAGGCAGAGAAGGAACACGCTCCACTAACTCCTGGCATAAGATGCCTTAGGCCACCCTGAGGGTCTTTGGGAACCAAAACTTACTGGGCTGGAGTGCTCTAATGTAAAGATGGTGGCCCCATGGTGCCCTATCCTTCTCCAGGAGGCCTGCCACTGCAGCTTGCAGGGCCAGAAGGACACCTGCCCCATTAGCTGCCAAGGCCAAGGTACAGAGATGGGGCCAAACCATAGTGCTTAATCCCTAGATTTGCCACTCCTTCCTCTGTTCCTAGGGGCCTCATACCCTCACCTGTTTAGTGGCAGGGGAACTTAAAGTTAGCTTTGAGGCATCTCTCAAAGCTCATGCTATGGGACACTAACCACCATGGATGGTGGTTAAATGGTGGGGTGTGGGGGGCAGAGGGGAAGTTTCTGTGGTCAGACTGAAACATTGAGTTAAATTATTTAGGCAGCTAATATTTGCTGAATGTGTCAGGCACTGGAATTTTATAAGCATTATCCATTGACTTCTTACAACAACCTTATGAGGCAAGTACTGGCTCCATTTTACAACTAAGGGAACAGGTTTGGCAAAGTGAAATGACTATGGAAGTTCCCTCAGCTGGTAAGTGGCAGAGCCATGATTCAAACCCAGGCAGCCCATTTCTAGATCTCTTGCTCTTAACCATGATGAATGAATAGGGCCTGACTGATCAGATTGTGGGGGCCTGAGGAAGGCGATAGAAGCAATCACATACTCTTTCTCTGACTCAGCTCAGGGTCAGACAGTGTCCTGGCAGCTGGTGGAGGAAAATAATGAAGAGAAAGGCCCCATCCCTACCCTCCTAGAGAGAATTTCAGGTAAGGTGGCAAATTCCACAGAGCGTGGAGGCACACTGAAGTGGGTTTGGGGAGACAAGGTTGCCTAGAGCAGTCTCTTCCAGGCCAAGACTTAGGAGACCATTGACCACATGTAGAGCTGGGGAAAAGAGCAGCACTCAAAGGAAATGATACATGGGAAGGCCGGAAGCAGAGGGAGAACATTCAATGTCATGCACACAATTGATTGAGGAGTGGGACACGGGGGTGAGTCCAGGATATCAGCAGGGAAGTCACTTAAAGCCTCAACTCTGAGGTTTGTAGATTGGGGTGGAACAAAGATGAGAACATTGAGAACATACCGAAGAACAGCAGGGGCTGTTGGCTGAATAAAGCTGGGAACGTGGGTAGGAGAGTGAGGAAGGGGCAGAGCAGGTGATGATAATAAGCTTGGCTTTGTCCTCCCTGATTTTGAGTGGGTCACTGTTAAGGTCTCTCCCAGTGCTGACCTTTTCAATGTCCCTGGAAGGAAAGAACATTGCAATGTGGCCCCTCCATTCCCAAATATTCTGAACAGGAAGAAGTGGGATCTGTTTTGTCAACGCAGCTTGCAATAAAGACTCTCATTCAGGGAGGCAAACAGCTGCTTGACTATTAATAGGCAGGGGCCTCAGCCGCAGCCTGCTGGGAGGGCCTCAGCATGCAGTTCTGAAAAGGTGAATCGGTTCCTTCTGACTGTCTGGGTTTTGTATCCCGCAGTGGGACAATTGGCCTAGTGCTATTTCTCAGAAGGTTGTCATCCCCAAGCATTTTTCGGGGGGGGGAGGGGCAGGTAGGAGCTATCTGGCCTGGCTCTGCTGGGATGCTGACTCTCTCCCTTTATGCTGGACCCAGGCAGAAGGAGAGGGTGCCCAGAGGACTCAGCTGGCCAGAGAAGTAGGCATCCTGGATGGATGTGGCGGGATGTCCAGGTGGGGTCTTCACGGCTACTCGTATGGAAAATCAGGCACCCATGAAGGGATCAGAGTTGGGTGCCTGGAAAGGAAGGCATTTAGTCTATAGACAAGAGGAACTCATGAAAGGAACTGAGGTTAGAGAGGGTGGAGGTAAAGCCTGAGGTTAGGAAGAACTATGGGGCATCCCTGGTCATGAGCCAGACTAGGCTGAGACCCAGGAAAGGCCACAGGCTCCTTCTGGCCTTTGCCATCATGAGGCATGACCTCACTGTGGTTAGCCAGATCTCCCGCCTGAATGAGCCAGCAGAGGGGCAGTTGGCAGCAAGCAAACAGAAACCCAGTGGGCATCCTGGCTCCACTGAGGCCAAGGCTGCTGTGCTGGAGGCCTTGGAGCTGCTGCCCAAGCGGGCGTGGGGCTCACAGACTCGCGTTGTTACCATCCTCTCAGGTGGCTGCTTCAGGTGGTGGCCACTTCAAAGAAACCCCATTTAAAGCAGGGCCTCACCTCAAGTTTCCTAAGGGCCCTGTCCAGGCTAATGAGATCATTAAGAGGCTCCTTGTTAAATGGATTTAAATAGAGTTTGCCTGTAAGGCCTCTGGCTGAGCCCTGCGCCCTAGCTGTGTGTGTGTTTTTTAATGTATGTGGATTTGTATCGGTGTATGTACTTAATGGCGAGCTGGAGGGTGTGGACTCTGCTTCAGAGTGCAGGGAACCCTGGCCCCAGCACTGTCTTGTAGTATGACCTCAGTCCAGTTACCTAACCACTCTCCAGTGCTTCAGTTTCCCCATTTGTAAAGGCAGGCTAATAACTGTACTATAGAATTGTACTACAGAACCCTTCAATGGCTCCCCCCATTGAAGGAGAGTACCCAAGCTCCTTAGAATGGCTGGATTTCATGGCCTGCGCTTGGCTGCTCACCATGTCCAATCTTCACACTTGTCACCTTAATCACACGGACTATGCTCGATCCAGCCTTTGTGTATGCTGTTTTACTCAACTTGGAATGCTCTTCCCCTTTTCTGGTCCCTGTCTAAGCGTTCTTCTCCATCAGATGTCAGCTGCAGCCCTTCCTCCAGGGGAGCCTTGCTGATGGGTCATGCCGGTTCTGGTACATGCCTACTATATTATACCATAATGCTCCACCAGCTGGTTGGTTTTCTGAGCTTGACTGTAAACTCCATGAGGACCAGGACTATGTCTTGAGCCTCACTGTATCCCCAGGTTCTAGTGCTCTCGTGATAGTTTCCTAATAAGTCTCTGTGGCTTACTTCCAGTTAATTTTAAGGTTGAGGCTGCCTCTGGGTCTCCTTCCATTAGCTGTTCCTTAAAGCTCCTCCCTGCTGTATCATCTTCTCACTGGCCTTGGCTCAGAACCTGGCTGTAGTGAAGCCTGTACCAGAAAGGGGGAAGAGGGAGGCCCAGATTCAAGCACCCAAGCTGAGACCACCAGAGGCATGCTGTCATTTCCTCATCAACACCGTGAACTCCAGCCTCTTGATCTAAACCTATTGAGCTCTGCAGTGGAATTCAAAGCCCTACAAGTCTTTGTAATTTTTTTCCAGAGCCCCATAGCATCATGGGTGCCTAGATTGGACCATTCTGTGCCCTTGTAGGCAGGAAGGTAGGGATTCCTAGGGGGTGGTGCATAACGTTGAGTAGGAGGTCTGCATGCCGTTTGGCCAGCAATAGTGGAGTCATAATCTCTACTGAGGGGGGACCAGCATTTTTCAAATCAATGTGGTGAAGAAAGGGTATAAATGGGAGGCAGAGTAAGAGAACTACAGTTAATGGCAGGGCAATCAAGAACAAGGGCCAGCTTCAAGAAGTGAGTGGAGGCCAGTGGGTCAGGATCTACCTAGTGTAGGTAGACAGGGAGAAGGCAGCTCTGCTTTATGCTATGCCTGGGCTGAATACACATTCCCTTACTGGACCAGGGGTCCGCATGGGGAAGGATTGTGTAGCTCCATATCTGTATCTCCTGTGCTGCAGAATGAAGCTCAGATTCTTCCAGCCAGTCAGAGCTTAATAGAAGGGTTCTTCTCCTCTGAGTGCTTAAAATTGATGATGCTGTACAACTACTAATAAAACCAGATATCATTTGTTGATCTCTTACCATGCACCAGGCACTGTGCTAAATACTTTAATTCATCATCTCAAGGACTGTCAGATCCATTAAAGCAGGATTGGGTCTGTTTTGTCTCACTGTTGCCTCCCCAGAGCTTAGCGCAGGCCTGATACATAGTAGATACTCAATAGGTATTTACTGAATAAACAAACAAGGCTGCCTGTTATCCCAGTTTTGCAGATAAGGAGCTGAGTCTTAAATAGGCTAGGTCACTATGATTATTCAGGTAGGGGGAAGGAGACGGGTGGAAGGATTTGAACTCAGGCCTACTTGAGTCCAAAGCTCACAGGCTTAGCCATGCTCTGCTGTCACTGCTATTTCTTGGGCCTTGCTATCTAAGTGTGGCCTGTGAACCAGCATCATGACACCACCTGGGAGCATGTTGGAAATGCAGACTCTCACCTGCAATCCAGACCTATTGATTCAGAATTCACACTGTAACAAGATGCCTGGTGATTCAGATATGCATTAAAGTGTGAGAAGTGCCAGCCCCTCCAGTCATTCCACCCTCACAGTCACTCAGGGGGTCTCCATTCTTGGCTGCCAAGCAGCCTCAATCAAACCCTGCTTTGCCATTGGGTCCTTTGTCCTCTGCCATGGGACTGCTGAGCATAATTGTAGTGCTAACAGCTTTGGCCATGACCTTTAAAATTATTGCCACTGAAGGATCAAAAAGCATATTTTCACCTTTTAAATCTAGTATATCCCTCAGGTTTCTACTACCGCAAAGAACATGTTCATGAGAATGAAGGCAGAGTTTTCTAGCTGGTGGCCTTGCCTCTGAATAGGACCATCTTGGAGCCCCTATGGGGGCTCCTTCTCAATTCTTTGCTGTTATACATTCAATCATGGAGGTTGTGGATTCTCAGCCTGTCTCTGTTTATTATGAACAGATGATTTAATTCAATAATTATATCCATAAACAACTCCCTAATGATTTAAGAGGCTCTGCTTTTTATATTTGAAGCTTATGGGTTTGGTTTTCCAAATCAACATAAAGAATTGCCCTGTCTAGCAGAGGAAACAGGGAAGATGGCTCATGGTCTATTTCACCAACACTTCCCCTTTCCGCTTCCCTCTCTGGTCTTCCCAGGTCCCCAGGCCATTGAACTAGCATGTCTCTAGGCTCTCCTCATGACTCGTGTGGGGCTCTTGTGAAAGAATTTTAGTTATGAATTTGCTCCAGACTAGTCTGGCTTCTGCTTTGGGGTTTATCTGAGTCAACAGTTCTTTACATAAGCAGAATATGTATGTGTAAAGAAAAAATATATTAAAAAATTTTAAAGTTCTTAACTTTGATTAGGGACTGTGATGAGTGAGGTCTGTGAGATGAACTTGAAGGCCTATGACCAACCAGAAAATATATATAAAACTTGTTATATTTGGTATAGGTGAGGACCAATAATTCTCTCAGATTCTCAGCGGGGTCTGTGGCCCTTAAAAGAACTTTTTTGGCTTTTTACTCATCTCGCCTGCCTCTAAACTTTCAGGACCCAAATCTATTTCTCTCATTGTATGCAAGTTGTTTGGATCCTTTTTTTTGAGATAGAGTCTAACTGTATCCCCCAGGTTAGAGTGCTATGGAGTCAGCTTAACTCACAGCAACCTCAGATTCCTGGGCTCAAGAGATCTTCCTGCCTTAGCCTCCCAAGTGGCTGGGACTACAGGCACTCACCACCAAGCCTAGCTAATTTTTCTATTTTTAATAGAGGCAGGGGCTTGCTCTTGCTCAGGCTGGTCTTGAAATCCTGAGCTCAAGGGATCTTCTCTCCTCAGACTCCAAGAGTGCTGGGATTACAGGTGTGAGCCTCTTTGCCCAGTCAAATTGTTTGGACCATATTTTCCTGGCTAGACCATAAACTCTGTGTTAGGATGATAGTCAATGCTATTCACCCCAAGGGATCTACCCTTTGGAGTATAAGACTCTTTTACAAAGTGCATTAGCCTTCCCACTCTAACATACATGAAAGGAGTTATAATTTTATGTATTATTAACAGATAATGTGTGCTGAATGAATTACTGCCTAGATATCTTCAAAAATTTCTGGTTCTCCCACACTAGGAATCTGCACTTTATAATTTAAGACTTTGAACATAGATAATAAGGAAACATCCTTAGATATTAACAAGTCCAACACCCCATTTTACAAATGAGAACACTAAAGGTTACTGTCAGAACTAGGCTCCCCAAGTTTTATGCCAATCCCTCACATTCTCTATCTAGCCCCAGCTACAAAGACATTCTCAAGAAGTGTTTATGAAATCAATGGCTAAGCTAAGCAACTGTTAAAAAGCCTAGGGATGTCCATAGATATGATGTTTTCTCTAGATAGCTAAAATATCCCCTAGACTGGGCTAATGCTGCAATTTGAAACTAAAGGAAGACAAAGAGGGAGTCATCTCTCTTTGGAGCTTAAGGCCAAGGAGCACCAACTTGATTGCATTTGACTTCAGCCTCAGTTTTCTGATAATATTGCTTATCACTGAACAATGGCTGAAGTGCACATATATTCATTTGATAAGTAATGTCTATTGAGCAACTTTTAAGTGCTGGGCACTCTGCGAGGCTGAGGGTGTGAGAGCTAGTAGATACAGCTGTGGCCCCCATCCTTTGGTAGCCTACAGTCTGTGGATAATAGTTGTGCCCCATATTCAAGGCCACAGGACAAATTGTCCCCATCCTGCTTATTGCAAGTCTGATGGTGTCTTTATTGAGCCAAGAGAGTCCAAGCAGCCAGATCATTTCCTTGTTGTGGTGAGTACTACTGCATCTGCCATTCCCAATGCCAGAACTGGGAGGAATCTGGAAGTTAGGCAGTTTAATGGCTTTATTTCATATGGGGAAACTGAGGCCCAGAGCAGCCAGGGAATTTATCCAAAGTAATCAGAGTGCTGATTCTGACTATCATGAAGTTGTCACCAGGCCAGCTTTAGAAATTGAGCCCAGGCCAAGGACTGATCCTGCAAGAAGGAAAAAGTATTATTTCCAAGCTTATGGAGGACTTCTCTGTATCAAAATGTTTATGTGTATTGCCCCTGATAATGAGAGTGTTGTTGCCCATCCCACCCTCTGCAAAGTACTGTGATGATCAAATAACAATTGTTGTTGTTCTAGTAATAGCAGTGGCCATTTATTTGCATGTGAACATGTGCTGAAGAGAGAGTTGTAGGTCAGCAAGCGATCAGACACCACCGCTCCTTCCAGAGCTGGCCTGTGTGCACCCTGATTTTACAGTAAGGAAGTTGCACCCCTGAGGAGAAGGGACTTATTCAAGGTCATGTAGTGGGCCAAAAGTGTGTGAGATTAGAACTTGGGTCCTCTTGCCCACAGATCAGGGCCTGATACTACCCTGGCTCTACAGATAGCCACAGAGAGGATGAGAGCAGCTACAATAGCCTCTTCCTGCAGCCCCCCCACCCCCACTCTGGGAGCAGGCACCACGGGGTTGTGCCTGCTCTCTCTGCCTCAGGCAAAGGTATCACCTGCAGGCCCAACTGTCTGTCACTAGACCTGCACTAAAGCAAGCACAATTCTCCCCACTGAGTCACTCAAGTCTCCAAGTGATAATCCTGGAGAGTTTCTAGTCTGCCTCTTCTTATCCACAGGGAACCCAGCAGAAGGAAGGCCCAGGCCTAAATCTGAGGGACTGCCTTTGCAATAATGCAGAGCTTTTCAAAGCTCAGAAGAGAAGAAACCAAGTGGACTCTTCTGGACAATGTGTGTGTGGCCTGGGAGGTGAGAGTCCGGTTCCTTCACCCACATAGCAGAGTGAGGTACTTGATCTAGTGAAGGGACACACCCCTGCCATGGACATAGGTGATGTCCAGCTGTAACACTGAACAACACAGAGCCACTTAATGAGAAAGAGATGGAAAGTCTAGTTGTATTTTCAGACCTTCTCATTATATGGTTTCAATTTGATGCTAGCGTGTCTCTAATACCTCTCTAAACCTCGCTAATATATATATGTGTATATATATATATTTTAAAAATGTTTTTAAAGAGCAAGCCTTGGGCTTGGAGGCTTTGGCAAGCAGCAGTATCTAGTTAGAATTTAATAGCATTGTTTTTACTGTAATTTATTTTTACTTTTAGCTCCTATTTATGGCAGGTGAGACTGGTTTTCCATTTGCAATAGTGATATAAAGTTTCCATTTTAAAGACATTTATTTAAGCCCCAAAAGTGTCTATTTAAAGAAAACTACTAAGTGAATAATAATACAGGTGGTATGCAGACATAGCCTATGTGGTAAAGGTGGTACAGGAATGACTGGAGTTTGGGAAACACTGACATATACAATCATGGAACAAAAGGTCATATAGTCTGAGTATCAAAGACCATTAAATTTTAGAAGCCCAGGATTTTAGGATCCTAGAACATAGACTCCTAGCACTGTAGATCCTAAAATGAATAATACAATATATAAGATACTGTAAAACATAGTCTCTCACAAAATATTAGCGTGTGGGAGAGAAAGCCTTGAAGCCATCTGTCAATTCAACTCCCTCATTTCAATGTGAAGAAACTGAGGCCATAAGAGATTAAAGACAGAATGAAATAACATATGTGAAAGAGCCCTTTAAAAGATAATATGCTCCTCAAATATTAGGGATATTTGTGAAGTGTCCCCCAAAGTCTCAGGCTTTGCAGCAGAGATCCGGAACTGAAATCAGCTTTCCCGACTCCTGTTCTTCCGTCTGTTACTTTCCAGGGCCTCCTTGGTTATGCTGACGTTCTGGAGGCTCTTGTGGTTCAGGTCTAACCTCTCCTGGAGCTGGGTGCAAAACTATAGAGGGACAGCCTGCTGAGCACCCTCCAGAAATAGGAGCACAGGAAGAGGAGGCCATATTCTGGGGTCCAGGGCAGAGGACATGCTGTGTGTAGGGGATTCAGTCTTCTCCGAGCTGTAGAGTTCCCACTTACAAAACCAGCTTGTTGCCAAATGGCCTCCAAGGGAAAATCTGTTCTGTAACTTGAACTCAGCTTTTTTCCTGGGGCCTCAGTCTAATAGGCACGGAAGCACTCTTTCCCCATCCTTCAAGGCTGCAAGAGGATTTCTGGGGTCTTTTCCATAAAAGAATAGGGATTCATTCCATGGGAGTTTTGGGGAGTCTCTGTAGGGTCTAGGACCTTAAGCAGGCAAGCTCTTGAGAGCTGTGGATATGATGAAGGGAAAAGAAATCCATCACCCTGTTGGGAAAGAGCTGTATCTCTCAGCTTTTGAAAGCCTGAACTTAATTTCTGCACGTACCTGGAATTTATGGACTCTCCTTGACCTGCTCTGAAAATTTGGGCCCTAATGCTCAAAAATATGTCAGAGATGCTGTTCTGACTTGGTACCCAGCTTTTAGAAGTGCCTACCTAGCCATAGGAACAGATTGTAGGAGTATCCAGGGCCGAGACCTTCATTATAGCCCGTGGAGAGAGGGCAGGGCAATAATTTTCCCCAAGCTTGCAGCCGAGGGATACTTTCTCCTAACAACCAGACTGAAGGGAACTCCTTCAACAAGGTCTCCAGGTGGTCCAAGGCAACGAAGTTGCCTCCTTCTTGTGGATGGCATCTTGTTGGCCAGGCCCAAATTTTCACACCCACTTCTGAAGTGTGTTCTCTCTCCTTGTCCCCCAAGAACTGTTTCATGTGGCTGGTAGGAGTGGAAATGCCATGGGTAGTTGCTTCTCTGAAGCTCTCTGGCTGGGATGGCAGCCGTCCCCTCTTCCTGAGGTGACCCACAGACTACCTCCCAGGTGCCAGGGGCCCTGGGTGTTCAGTGATGTAGATTCCTGTGCAAGTTCCAGGTGGCCTGACAGCGGCCCCCACCAACCCAAGTCACTCTTCCCTGCCCACCATCCTCCAGACAGGCGCCTGGGGAGGAGGAAAAAAAGGACCACTTCTCCTCGCGGGGCCCTCAAAAGCGTCTAAGCCATTCTCTCCACATTAATCATGGAAAAGACAGCGCTCCCCAGCCTGGGAGGGAGAAAGTGCCTTTTACATCTGTCTGGCTATATGGGTCTCAACACGAAGCTCAGCCCTGGCTAAGCTCTCACTCCTGACAGCTATCCTGCCATCGCTGACCCATCTCACCCTCTTCCATCCACATTCCCAATGTGTAAAAGGATTAAGTCAATTTTGCTTTTCTGAGAAAATGATCGATAGCCTGTCTCGTCTGCTGTGCCCAGCGGAGGCCAGCTCACGGCTCCTTGGCACCCGTCCGCAGGCGCCCGCCCTCCCTGGCCATCACCCTGGGCTGGGCCTGTTAAGTATTTCCTCATTAAAGTTCTGGCAGCTCACTTCATGTCTGCAAGCCAACACCAATAGTTACAACCGCCTCAGAATGTTTGGACAGATTTCTGCAGTTACAAGTTTATGAAGTTGAAAGGTTTTATAGATGGGGGACCGCGTTGGTGTTAAGGGAGATTTTCTCCAGAGACCTGAGTCCACTGTCTTCAGAGCCTAGAGGCAGGAAGAGGAGTAGAGAGGAGAGGGCCAGAAGGAAAGCCAGAAGCCAACCAATGAGCAAGAGTAATG
This sequence comes from Galagoides demidoff, assembly GCA_963574575.1. Lineage (NCBI taxonomy): Eukaryota > Metazoa > Chordata > Mammalia > Primates > Galagidae > Galagoides > Galagoides demidoff. The sequence continues at coordinate 18,858 of CAUYQV010085740.1, forward strand.
GAGCCTGGTCTCCCCAGCTGAGGGGTCTGCTGAGTTAGGGACAGGACTGCAGGAGGGGACACTAAAGGGCACTTTTGGCTCCAAACGAGGAAATATAAACTCCACAAAGAGAGATCACCAAACCCTGAGCATTTCTCACAATCAAAGGAACGGCTATTTGATCTTCATTATTTTCTGTTCCCCACACTGAAAACATTATAGCAAGATCAGGGATTCTGGGGTGGGCTTCAAAGGGTTTAGGGACCTCATGTCCAAACTGAATTCAAAATTTTAAGTCTGCGCTTTCTTCGACAGAGGATCCCTAAACTTCATTACATATTAAAAGGCATCTGTGACCTAAACTACTGAATTATACTTTATATATATATGTACTTTTACTATCATGTACTGATAGGTAAATCGAGGCCCACTCATCAAATATTTAGCGACTGCTTAAGCATTGAGGACACAATGGGAAACCAGAAGGTCCCCACTGGCAGGATAATGGGGCTAGAGAGGGGGGGATGCACACAGCAAGGCTCAGGAAAGGATGCAGATAAAGTTAGCAGGATGCACCATGGATGGCCATGGTAAGGAGCTGGGGGCTTATTCTGGGGGCGGTTAGAAGCCATGGAGAGCCTGGAGCAGAAATGACACATGTCCCAAGAGGAGCAGATACTGCTTACTGGAATATCTCCCACTTAAGAGTTTCTCTTTCCATTATACCACATTGCCTCTCTCCAGACCATTCTGCTTCACTCCTTTTCTGTCCTTTATAGAAAAGGAGGAAACTCAAGAAAGGGTCTCTGAGGGTGGAATTACTTCCTGGACTGTTGCAGGAATTGAACTGTAGACCACACTGTATAAAAGGACCCTACCGCAACATCAGGCTCAGAGAGGGAAAAGGACTTGCCCAAAGCCACACAGCACATTCATGGCAGAGCATGACTCAGTTTCTGCTGGACTAAACCCAGTTTCTCACTCAGTCCTGTGGTCTCTCCATTGGCCCACAAGCTTTGGTTGATTATAACATACTCTAGTCCTGACAATTAGCAATAGGCCAGAGTCAGGCTTTGAAGTGAGGAGGGTAGAGGTTCAGGTTCAGAAGGGGTGACAGGCAAAGAGGAACCAAGTGGCCCTGGAAGGTAAGCCAGGAAACCCCATAATTCTTCCCTGTCCCTGTCCTACAGGTAAAGCTACTAAAACACAACAAATACTTACTTTTTTTCTATTAAAAAAATTCGTACCTAATGTTAAAAAGTAGTTACACAGAAAAGTAGGAAAAATTCACCTAAGAAGGAAAAACTCACCCCCCAAATATGCCCATTGATGAATAATTTGGTGTATTACATATTACACCTGACTGTAGATTTTACTGAATAGATAATTTTGGGTTCTGCTTTCTCTGTTTAACTTAACTCTGCCATGTAATGTAAAGCAGGGGAGTGTAAAGAAAAGCACTGGACTCTCAGGCCTAGAAAAACAGGGCCAGTGTAATGAGTGTGGGACCTGAGTCACTGCACAAGTCCCATACTTAGAAGGGCCACATGCTTGGTTGGCTGCTGTCACCATTTTAAAATTATTATTATTATTATTATTATTATTTGAGACAGAGTTTCATTTTGTTGCCCTTGGTAGAGAGGCGTGGTGTCATAGCTCACAGCAACCTTAAACTTTTGGGCTCAAGCTATTCTCTTGCCTCAGCCTCCCAAGTAGCTGGGACTATAGGAGCCTGTAACAATGCCCGGCTATTTTTAGAGACAAGGTCTCACTCTGGCTCAGGCTGGTCTCAAACCTGTGAGCTCAGGCAATCCATCCGCCTCAGCCTCCCAGAATGCTAGGATTATAGGCGTATGCCACTACACCTGACCCATTTTAACATTCTTAATGACTTAGGAATAAGGGGCCCCCCATTTTCATTTTGTACTGGGCCTGCAAATTATGTAGTTGGTCTTGCCAGGTAGTCTGAATGAGAACCCCAGCTCTGCCCTTGCTTGCTGTGTGACCTTGTGCATGACTTACTGTGCCTCAGTTTCCTTGGGTATCAGATGGGGGTAATAGGAGTATGTTCCTTGCAGAGTACTGGGGTGAAGTAGATGAAGTTTGGTTTCTGGGGTAGCCTGCGGGCAAGCAGGTGTCCTCTGAACAAGGTTGTGCTCCTTCCTCTACAGCTTTGTTCATTTCCTCCTCCCCTCCCCTTGGAGCTGCCTTGGCCTTTCATGGCCAAGGATCTGCAGCTGCAGTAACCCCTCAAACCCTCCTCTGCCCTGTGGCAGTGTCTTCAAGGCCCTTGTTTTTACTTGGGGTCGGGATAATGTGTGTCTATTTCTTTCTTTCTCCTTGACTGTACTCTCAGAACTGAGATTTCCAAAACCAGAAACATTCCAAAAAACTAAGAATAAGGAGACTGGGATAAGATCGCCAACTATTTTCTTTTGCTAAAGTAAAATGAGTACTTTTAATATGAGTACTTACATATTGTTTAATACAGTGACAACCTCCTTAAAGGAAGGACTTTGGACATCAAAGTAAGTATGAAGGGCATAACCCCTGAGTAAAGACAATCATTTCAACAGTGAGAATGAAGCTTCTAGAACATCTATTTTGTTCTTACTGTCTCTTTTCCACAGAGTATGAAAACATCCCCTTGGGCCAGCATTTGGGCTGTTCCTCAAAACTCACTGCTTGAGGAGACCCTCTCCATAGCCCCAATGGGTTTTTCCCCCGGACCCCAATGGCTGTGATATTCAAGGAGTTATTTTTTTCACCTTGAAAGAGCAGCAGGGTCCATGAGTTCCAAAAACTGTTATTAATCCTTAAAATGTTCATGTTCCAACCAAAACGTGGGCATGCTTTTGAATGTTTGCAGTGCCTCCCCCTCCCTCTCAGCTTTCAAGACATGAGGACTTCAAAGGCCATTTTCTTGCTGAAATAAACACTGGAGCTGGCGGGAGGGGAGAGAAACATGGGCTCGTTGAGTGGAAAAGAAAATTGTATTTTTCTTCTAAAAGAGTTCCAGACTTGTCCCTGTATAAATGGCCTTTAGTCTGGAGGACAAACGTTCAGGAAGTTGAGGACAGTGAGAGCTTGGGGTGTATGTGGGATGTGATGACCGGTCCTTTGTCCTTGTGTGTTCCAAGGTTAGAGTGGGGGTAAGCCCAGGCAATTCTGTGCACAAAAACCTATGATGGTGACTGAGAAATGCTTCACCAGTGCTTCAGGGCTCGACTTTGGGGCCTGCTGTGCTCAACTACAGCTCTGTCACTTAGTAGCCGTGTGGACATAACTCCTTCACGCTTCAGTTTCCTTATCTATAAGGTGGTGGTGATAGTTTTGTGAGAATGAGGCTAGTTAATGTATGTGTAATTGCTTAGAACAGTGTTTGGTACATAGTAAGCACCAGATAAATGTCAGCCGTTGTAATTATTAATATTTATGAGAACATCCAGAGGACAGGATCCCTATTTAATCCCCTTTTCCAAGGTCTTGCCCAAGCATGAAAAGTTCTATGAGTCTAATCTCCTCCCCATCCTATCCCATCCCCTCATCAGAGGAAATAGCTATATTCTCTGGAAAAGAAGCAGCCCCTTGGCTCACTCAGCAGCTGTGGGTGAGCCCCCCACCCCTCTAGGGCTGTGGAGTAGATGGGCTCTGCAGACTCTGCTCTTGTTGAGAGGTGTGGTGTGGAGAGTTTGCACAGCAGGCTTCAGTATGCACTGCCCAGGGTGGGAGCCCCTGCTCAACTACTTCCTGCAACAGAGAAAATGGCCTGAAAAGGGGGTAAATATGTTTCCTGTCTCTTCAAAACCCTTTTGCCCATTTTAAGATCTAAAACCTACATCCATCCCTGTCTCAAACCAGTAGTCAGGAGGGGCAGGGGGTACTCTTTGTTCTTTGTGCCACAGACTATGGCTCAAGGGAATTGTTTGGGCAAAGGTCAGAAGATTGTCTTAGTTGAAGATGGATTGATCAGAACCTTTAAAAGCTGTGTGTTTCTGCTTAGGAGTTGGTACTTTGAGACAAGAGTCTGCCAGCCCTCTCCTTTTCCAGCAAAATAATAAATGTCTCTTTCTTTCTCCTCAAACCACTGTCCTCGCTCTTCTGATGAGGCCTTGGGGACAAGTGCTGAGCTTTCAGTAACAGTATTGTGGTAAGGATCACCAGACTTAATCTATGAAATGGGACTAATAAAAGAGTCCTCATTAGGGTGCAATGAGCTGACAGGTGGCACAAGGAAGCACTTACTCTTATGACTAGGTGGAGCCTGCCTGAAAATGGCCACTGTGGATGTCTTGCAATGTCACTTGGCTTTGGACAGGTCCTGGCTCAGGGAAGAAATGTGGGGCTGTGCCTAAGCCTCAGGGGAAGGGAAAAGGTAAGGAGAGACAGGAGTGAAAGGAGGCCAAAATGAGGGTTCCTGCCTATAATCCTAGCACTTTGGGCACAGCACCTGTAGCTCAACAGCTAGGGCACTGGCCACATGTACCGAGGCTGGTGGGTTCCAACCTGTCCTGGGCCTACCAAACAACAATGGCAACTACAACAAAAATAGCCGGGCATTGTGGCAGGTACCTGTAGTCCCAGCTGCTTGGGAGGCTGAGGCAAGAGAATCGCTTAAGCCCAAGAGTTTGCGGTTGCTGTGAGCTGTGATGCCATGGCACTCTACTGAGGGTGACATAGTGAGACTCTGTCTCAAAAAAAAAAAAAAATCCTAGCACTTTGGGAAGCTGAGGCAGGAGACTGAGGCCAGGAGTTCAAGAAAGGAGTGAAAGGAGTCAGGGAGATGCTGCCCTGGAAGCTAGGCTGCAGAGAAAGGAGCAGGGGTCAGGGAGGGTCTCCAGAGCCTGGTCCTGCTGTGCATTAGAGATTGGGGGCTGTCCAGAGGAGGGACAGGCAGCCAGGAGTCCGTAGCATGACAGACGCAGCTCAAAGAGAAAGGATCTGGCCACCTTGGTGTGCAAGGGTGGAGACAGGGCCTTGCTAGGGGGCAGCTGGGGAGAAAGAGTTCTCAGGGAAACTGGTAGCAAAGGCCCAGACCCAGAGGCCAAGTTCTGTCCCTGGACTGCCACAGTCCACACCCGGATCCAATCTCATTAGTCCCACTAGCCTCTCTCCCCGTTCATGAAATGACCCTGCAGGGCTCATGTCACTTCCTCTGAGAAGCCTGTACCTACCCCCCAACCCCAGTTTGTCCTCTGTCTCCTAGTCTCACAGTAGTACCCAGTTCTCCTTAATTCACTGACTGCAGTCCTGGTTTATTATGTGTGTTAACTTGTGTGTTCCGCAGAAGATGTGAGATCCAGGAGGAGAAGGCTGGGCCCTCAGGTATACCAGGCTACCTGAGCTCAGCACCACACCTGGGAAGAGCTAGCCAGCAGTATATAATGTTGAACAGGTAAATATGAACCAAAAACATAGTTTAGCAACAGCAAGGGTGAGAAAGAAAAGGCGTTTTAGGTGATCTTAGGCTAAATTCATGCATATAGATAAACTTTCCCGCCTTCCCTCCTTCCTTCTCTTCCTTCCAAAATATATCTAGTAGCTTCTAGGCACCCAGCCCTATGTTCATCCCTGGGGTGCCATGTTGAACAAGACAGAGAAGGGCTCAGCCATTACGGGGCTTATATTCTAGTGGGGGAGCATGGCAAAAAGATAAGCTAGATATCAGGTAATGATAAACATTTTAGGAAAAAATAGCACCAGAGCTGTGTATGTATGTGTGATTTTAGGTTGGGTAGAAAGGGAAAGCTTTGTTGAGTGTTGAAGGCATGAATGAAACAAAGAGATACACCATGTAGTTGCAGAGGGAAGGATGCTCCTGGTGGAGAGCACAGCACGTATTAATGCTGACTGGTGAGGGGAACCTTGGCATGTTCCAAAGAACGACAGAGAAGCACACTGGGAGGGCTTTTATCCAGGCCGAGCTCTTTGGTGATGAAGGAGGTAAGCGCCCCATGGAAGAGAAGGAATTACTCAAGCATGTCAGTGGCAGAGCAGGAGACAGAACCAGGAGTCCTGGCCTTTGTCTGAACTCCCAAACGGAGCCTATCCTTGGGTCAGGAGCCACATGTGTCCTGAAGGACCATCCCAGGCTAAAATCATGCAGCAAGAAAGCCAGCAGCACAGGGCCTCTCAAGAGACTGTCTAACCTTCAGCCCTTTTGTATAGAATGCAGATGAGAAGACTAAGGGCCAGAGAGAGAGAGAGAGGCCATTACTTGAGTCACATAGCCCTACCAGTGGGGTTTCCAAACAAACAAGACCCATCATCTGGGAAGCCCAGGAAAGCACTGAGTAGGGGACTCAATCAAAGTTTGCCAAATGGATGCAAGATTGAAGGTCCACGGGCTAGGGAGACTTGCAGTGGCCATAGAATGCCTGCCTATGTTGTATGCGCCTATGCTGCTGACACTTGCTTTCATATTAAAACCATATTTGTGAATATTTTTTCAAGTTTACTATGTGTCAGCTATGTGCTAAATTAGTTGCATTGCCTCTAGTTTAATCCTTGTGATAACTATAGGAGTGGCAACTCTTTCCTTTTTTTTTTTTTTTCTTTTTCACTCTGTCCACTTTACAGAGAAGGAAATTGAAGCTGGGCATGGTGGCTGATACCTGTAATCCCAGTGACTTAGGAAGCTGAGGTGGGAAGATCACTTGAGACCAGGAGTTTGAGACCAGACCAGTCTGGGAAATACAGAGATCCCACTTCTAAAAGAGTTGTTAAAAATTAGCTGGGCATGGGGGTGCATGCTTGTAGTCTCAGCTACTTGGGAGGCTTATGTGGGAAGATCACTTGAGCCCAGGAGTTCAAGGTTGTAGTGAGCTAAGATCATGTTACTGCACTGTGGCCTGGGTGATAGAGCAAGACCCTGTCTCTTAAAAAAAAAAAAAGAATGTAAGTAAGACTTGGGGAGCCAAGTGACAAAGCTAAGGAAAAGTAGGAGAGGGGAGGAGCTCACAGAGAGAACCCCAGGAACGGGGAAGGTGGGGGGACGGCTTCAGGAATGGCCTCAGGGTGTCTAATTAGATCAATTGGAAAAATTACCCTTGGCAGTAATTCTCTGCCAGACTCCCAGGAGAGGCACGAGAGAGCACTTAGGGCACAGGAGAAAGTCTTCTCAGTGCACTGGTGTTCAAACTGCAGAGCCCCTTCATGTTCCCTGCCTTATTTGGGTCTCACAAGAACCTGGTTGGGGGAGTATTTTTCCTCATCTTACCATGAAGAAGATCGAGGTCCAGGAAAAGGGGTAGGCCAAGGTCAGGCTGGGAGCTAAAAGAAGAGTCCAGGTGTCCTGGTCTCAAGGCCAGAGCTCCCTTGCTTCAGCCCCCCTCCTCCACTGTGATTCTCAAGGGGGAAGCTAGAGGTCAAGGGTTCTTGTCTCCTGACTCTGGTGTTATGGGTTGCATTGCCCCCCAAAAGATATGTTGCAGTCTTAACCCCAGTACCTGTGAATGTGAGATTACCGTCATGTGGTGCATAATGACGTTTAGTCAACACATACAACAGTGGGTAGGTTATGATGGCACTGAACATTTCTATCATCTAGTGATGCTGCAGCCAACCTAACATTGCAGTACCACATGTCACTCATGTGCTTGTGGTGATGCTGGTGTACACTAACCTGCGCTGTCAGTCAAGTGCAAGTGTAGCGCATACAATTATGCACAGTCCATAATACTTGATGCTGATAAATGACTGTGCTACTGGTTTATGTATTTATTATACTATGCTTCTATTGTTATTTTAGTTTTTCTCCCTCTACTTAATAAAAAAACTTAACTGTAAACCAGCCTCAGGGAGGTCCTTCAGCAGGCATTTCAGGAGAAGGCACCCTTATCATAGGAGATGACAGCTGCATGTGGGCTATTGTCTCTGATGACCCTCCAGTGGGACAAGATGTGGAGGCAGAAGACAGTGACCTTGATACTCCTGATCCTGCATAGGCCTAGGCTAATATGTATGCTTGTGTCTTAGTTTTGACACAAGGTTTAAGGTTTAAAAAACCTTAAACTGAAGAAAATCTTGGCTTGGCTCCCATAGCTTGGTGGTTAGGGTGCTGGCCACATACACCAGGGCTGCTGGGTTCAAGACCAGCCTGGACCTGCTAAACAACAATAACAAAAATAATAGCCGGGCATTGTGGTGGGTGCCTGTAGTCCCAGCTACTTGGGAGGCTGAGGCAAGAGAATCGCTTAAGCTCAAGAGTTTGAGATTGCTGTGAGGTGTGATGCCACAGCACTCTACCAAGGGTGACATAGTGAGACTCTGTTTCAAAAAAAAAAAATCTTATAGAATAAGGATATAAAGAAAGAAAATATTTTTGTACAGTTGGACAATGTGTTTTAATTTAAGTGTTACTATAAAAACACTCAAAAGTTAAAAATAGTTTAAAAGTTTATAAAGTTAAAAAGTTACACTAAGCTAATGTTAATTTATTATTGGAGAAAGAAAATATGAAAAATAAATCTAGTGTAGCCTAAGTATATGGTGTTTATAAAGTTGACAGTAGCATGCAGGAATGCTCTAGGGCTTCCCATTCACCTGCCATTCACTCATAGGTTCACCCAGAGCAGTATCTAGTCCTACAAGCTCCATTCATGGTAAGTTCCCTATATAGGGGTACCATCCTTTATCTTTTATACCATATTTTCACTGTGTCCTTTCTATGCTTAGATACATAAATACTTCCCATTGTGTTATAACTGCCTATGCAATGTGGTATTCACTACAGTAACATGCCGTATGGGTTTGTAGCCCAAGAGTAATAGCCTGTACCATATAGCATAGGTGTGAAGTAAGTACACAATCCAGGTTTGTGTAAGTTCACTGTATTATATTCACACACGATGAAATCACCTAATAACACATTTCTCAAAATGACCCCAGTTATAGATTGATGCATGACTGTCTTTGGAGAACGAGTCTCATAGATGAGATTGAATTAAGATGAATTGTACTGGATTTGTGGGGGATGGCTAATCCAGTATGATTGGTGTCCTTGTAAGAAGAGCGGAGATAGAGGGAGAGCGCCATGTGAAGGCACAAACACACACTGGCTTGCTAAGGCCCCCCAGAGGCAAGACCAAAACCCAGAGCCTTCTTATCCCTGCATGACCTCACTGATGCCCAAGGCGCCCCTCCTGCCCTGGCCTGAGTCAGTTCAATGTAATCAGCAATCCTTGGTCTCGCTGTCTGCAAACCTGCATGCCAGCACAGTGCAGGGAGGCCAGAGATCCAGATGATAAAGACACAACTCTGCTTATAGCCTGGGAGTGTGGAGGCACCATGCAACTTGTCCTGAGAGTGAGCAGAGAGTGCTTCCATTTGGGGAACTGTAGAAGGCTTCAAGGAAATGATGATATGTGAGTTGGGCCCCAAAAGGTAGGCAAGATTTCAATAAGCAGGGATAATATGGGCTATTTAATGCTTATAAATGTTTAACTATGTGCCACACATTGCTTTATGTGCTTTCCATATATGAACACTTTGAATCCTCACAACAGCTTTATGAATAGGAGAGTCATAACTACGCCCATTTTATACATTAGGAAACTGGCCCAGAGAGGTTAAGTGACCAGCCCAAGATCACACAGCTGGCAAATAGCAGAACCCAGATCCAAACTCAGCCAGTCTGTCTCTTTATTATAACTCTGGTTATGACTCTAGGCATGTACCACTCCTGGCAGAGAAGAAAGTATAAGCAAAGCACTGAAATGGGGACAGTCAATGGCATTTTGGGGAAATGGGTACTTTTCCAAGGTGGGTTGACTTAGGGAAGGAGACACAGTAAAGGTAAGCACATTCTACGAAGACTGTAAAGCCTTTGCTCCAGTCTTGGCTTGGTGGATGTCTAGCACAGCATAGTAATTATACTCGTGGGCTCTGAAAACAGGGGCTGGGTCTTAAAAATGATTTTAGATGACCTACTATTTGAGTCAGAATAGCTTAGGTTATACTGTAATAAAGCAACAATCTGAAAGTCTTAACGGCTTAGAACATCAAAGCTTTCTTGCTCGTGTTATATAATCATTGTGGCTCAGCCACGGGGCTCTCTTTCCTCTGCACTGTCCTCACTCGGACCCAGGCTCTGGAAAAGGGAGTGCTAGCCGGCCTCATGCCAGGAATTAAATGTTATAGCCCAGAAGTAATTTGCCATTTAGAAAGGGCAGAACTGGTCACATGGTCCCCCCAATCGCAAAAGGATCAGGAAGTGTCAATGTTCCACATGGCCAGGCAAAAGCCAGAAATGTTTGCAGAGCAGCACTAATGAAGACCACATAGCTAAGCTGCCTTAACTAAGGGTGAAGCACACAGCAAAATTGATTACCTTTCTGATCCCATTTTAGCTTTTAGCTTATTTCAAGGAGAAAGCCTCAGTTCGGTGCTCCTGGATCACTGACACCTTTCTAACATTTGTTAATCACTTTTTTCATCAGTGGAGCACAGAATTAAGTCCTTGAACAGCAACAGTATCTAGCTAGAATTTACTAACGTTATTTGGTTTTCATTGCTTTTGTTTTTACCTTGCCTAATGAATTTTTCATTAATGATAGTAATAAGAAGTTTCCTTTGAGGGAAAAAAAAATAATGTAAGTAAATAAAACACTACAAAGAACATAATGAGCTTTAGAGTCAGAAGACCTGGGTTCAAATCCTAATTCCTCTAGTAGTTGCTTGACCTTGGACATGTAATTGAACCTCTCAGTTTCTCATCTATATAACGGCAGTAACATGAGTAACCATACCATAGGATTGTTGTGAAATGTTGGTCAAGCTCTTACCACACTGCCTGACCCATTGAAAGTTCTCAGTGTTAGCGGTTAGTATCTAGTAATTATTATTATTCTCTCTGGCCTCAGGGGAGGCTCTGGTAGGCTATTATCCCTGCTTAGGGTAAAAGCAGATGCACGTCCTTGAATGCAGCATGACTTTGTTGGCAGGGAGAGAATCCCAGAAAGCTGGGGCAGCCCCCTCCCCTTCCCTGCTCAGCCCCTCCCTGCAGGTGCCTGTGCTGAACCTCTGGCTGACAGCTGTGTTTTCTCTGCTTGGCAAAGGCCTTAACCATAAACAGCAGAAATCAGGTGACCTCCCACCCCTGGAAAGCCTCACTCCAGGGGCTCAGGCGAGAAAAGGCTCCTTGTGTCTGGGGTAAGGTGGGCTCTGCATTCCTCAGACCCAACCTCTTGGGCAGATTTGCTCCTGGAATGCAGCTGGAGGGCCTGGGGCCCCCAGCCAGAAATAGTATGGCATGGGGCTGCTTTGCCATGCTCTCCCCTCTTGCTCCAGGAAGGGGCTTACTTTCAAGGGCCCTGCTGGTGCCTTGAGGGTCACAGCAGCCTGGACAGAGCATGGCATGCCCCCTTGGGAAAATGGTCATGTTCTTCCCTGCTTAGTTCTGATTCAGGCATTTGGGGTCTTGATTTGGAGCCTGGTTCTGGAGGCCCAGTGTACAGAGGCATGGACTTGCATTCGGAAAGAAATGAACACCCTTTAATGTGGCCTGGAAGGTCTTGCTGCTCCTTGTCCTCATCTCCTGCTGCCCCCCTCCCCCTACAGTCCTGCCTTCTCCAAGGGCCCTGGCACCTGCCTTGCCCTTGCCCCTGCCATGCCCAGAACACTCCTCCTGCCTCCTCACCAGGCTAGCATTGCCTCATAGTTCAGCCCTGTCTCAGGAAACATCACCCCCTCAGAGAGGCTGCCTGGCCATGCCATCTACAGTGGCCTCTCCTGTCACCCTCCATCATGTCTGTCATTTTCTGGCTTGTTACCCATTTGTCTGTTTATTGTCTCACTTTGCCCCCTAAAGTGTAAATTCCATGATGGCAGAAACTGTGACTGTCACTGTCTTTCCTCTGCTCAGCAAAAGTCTTACCTATGAATATCAGCAACTGGGTGACCCCCGGTCTGCAGAAACTCCTGAGTTCATTCCCCCTGCCCCACCCCTTAAGTGCTCAATAAACATTCATTAAATGGAAGAATGAGTAAACAAGTAGATGAACAAATAAAGGATATTGTGAGATAAAACTGTGGATAATATTTACTATGATCTTAATAACAGCCTCCGATTCCTGAGAGCTTTCTGTGTCCTGTCCTGTGTTAAGTGCAGCACGTATGTTATCTCACTTAGTACTGTAGTGGGTATTGACTGTCTTATTTTTCACATTTTCAGAGATCCAGAGAGGTTAAGCAACTTGCAAAGGTTGCGCAGTAAGAGAGTTGGGACTCCAACCTTAACCCAGGTTTGTCTTGTGGCAAAACCTGTGCTCTTAACACCTCCCTGCCACTCAGAGGTGGGGAGCGGCTTGCTCAAAAAGGGGTGAAGAGAGTGTCAGCGAGCCTTCTTACTGCCTCGCACTGGGCTCTCCCAGCCCAGACAGTTGCTAGCACCTTCTACTTTGTGCAGAGAGCACTCAGGGTCAGCATCCAGCTTCCGGACAGCTCAGAGGCAAGCTGTGGTTTCTCTGAGTCACCAGAATCCCTGTGGCCCACAGGTCAGCTCCCAGGCTGTCAGGTCATGATCAGAGGCCACTCATCCGCTGCCTCTCTTCAGTCTAGCCTAGCTGGAGGCAGTGCCAGGCTCACCAAGGTACATGGGAAGGGCCCTGAGGCTGAGCTGTGTTGCTCTCAGCCACAAAGAATGCTGCTGACTCACAGCAGCAGGCAGGCTGAGGTGACTCAGGGGTCATATGAGCACAGCCCCTCAGGAGCAGGGGAGCCAGAGAGAGGGTCTCTTGGTGGAATGCAGGCCAGGCCCCAGCTCACGGCGTTCTCCACACTAGTAGTTGTTGTTACCTAGCTCAATGACTTAGACAGCCCTTCCCCTCAATTTTGGTTTCCCTGTCTGTACACAGAGCAGATGCAGAGAATGGTTCATGATGGGCTGTCACTGTGATTAAGATAACGAAAGTGGGTGAGAACCAGGTGGTGCAGGGCTTCTAATGCCAATGTGAAGAATCAAGACTGGACTTTGTGGAGCCTTGGGAGAGTTGGGGGTTCTGAATTCAAGTCCTGCCCTTCACACTGGCTCATTATATGACCTTGGTAACTTTTCCTTGGCTCCCTGAGGCCCCATTCCCGCATCTATCAAAAGCCAGCTTCTGATGGGCACAATATCCTGTCACCAACTTGACTTGGTCTGCACTTTGCCCTCAATTGAGAATGCCCTGGCCACCATCTCTGCCTCCTTATTTCAAAGGCCTGTTTAGCTGCTTGTTCACCAAAGAAGCCTTTTGGAATCTTCCATTCAAAATTAATCTCTCACAGATATTAAAATGATGGCATGAATCTACATTTGATGACATAAAAAATTTCCAAGATATATTAAGTTTTAAAAAAAGCAGGAGACATAATAAAATGCATAAAATGTGTTTTTATCCATATATGTGTGTCTATAAGTGGAAATGCATAGGAAAAAAGATCCTAGTAGGATATATATAAATGTTAACTATGACAATCTCTGAGTCATGTAGATTATGTTGATCTTTATTTTTTCTTAATATTTTTAGAGATTTTCTAAATTGCATGCAACAGGCATGATGTTTTTATAACCAGCAAGACAAAAGGGCTTCTCCACTTCTAATCTAAGGCCGCAGTGTTGGTTCTGGCTGGGGCCCTAAATTGTGTGTGTTTATGTAATTTCCTTCTTATCGCTAGGCCTCATTTCTCTCACTGATAAAATGAAGCCATCATACTCTGCAATCTCTAAGTTTATGCTCTCCAATAGAACTCCCTAAAGTGATGGAAAAGTTCTATAAACCTTCCACTTTCGTACCTTTAACTAGTTCTTGAAAGATAGCTATTGCTATCCAGGGACCGAATTAATTTAAATTTCAATAGCCACATATTGGCCACTGTATTCAAGAGTAGTTCTGGCTTGGCGCCTGTGGCTCAATCGGCTAAGGCGCCAGCCACGTACACCTAAGGTGGCGGTTCAAATCCCCAGCCTGGCCTGCCAAACAACAATGATGGCTGCAACCAAAAAATGGCCAGGCGTTGTGGCGGGTGCCTGTGGTCCCAGCTACTTGGGAGGCGGAGGCAGGAGACTCGCTTGAGCCCAGGAGTTGGAAGTTGCTATGAGCTGTGATGCCATGG
>CAUYQV010085743.1:0-15357 GCA_963574575.1 Galagoides demidoff
GAGTAAAAGAAACAGGGTAACTGAGGAATCACAGGTATAGATGTGCACATGCGAGGGGATCCCACTTAGTGAGGATTTAAGGAAGAGCACGGGTCAGGAAAAGTTTTCTCAAAGAAGTAATGACTGAGCTGAGGTCTGAAGAAGTTAATTAAGCAAGGAAGAAAGGGCTTGGGGAAGAAGAAACAACCAGTGGGAAGGCCGTGGTGAGGCCACACGCAGCAAGGAGGGGAGATGCTGCAGGTCTCAGAGTCTGGCCAAAGGACTTTAGCCTTTAACTCATGAATAGTGACAAGCATGTCTGTAGTGACAGGAAATGTTTTAGGCAATGTGAAGCCATTGGGATATTTTAACCTAAAATATAATCGTGCCCTTTCTCAACTCAAACTCTTAATGACTTATTGAAGCCTGCAGAATGAACTTTGAGCTTCTCACTAAACTATGAAAATCCTTGGAGTTCTGTCCCAGCCTTTCCCTGGTGCAGCCTCCCCTGAACTTTCCTACTTGCTGCCAACACAGTGGACCCAAGGTCTTAGCAGTGTCGTGCCTCGAGCTTGCCGCACATTTTCTGGAATTTTGTGCCTTCTCTTATATTATTTCCCCAGCCCTAAATTCAGCTACTGAATGCTCTTTGAAGGCAGGGATGATATCCTATTCACACATTTCCTTGGTCCCTAAAAGAAAGCCAGACACATAATGGAATCTTAACAATATTTGGGGAATGGGTGAATGAATGAATGCCTTCACTGCTTTCCAAGATGTGACAATGTAACTCAGAAACTCATCCTGGAAAGAGTGCTCCATACCTCATTGCTCACTATCACTGCAGTCATCTTCGGGGTGCTCCCCTTGGGAAGCTATGGACCAACGTCAATGCCTAGTTCACCTTTCAAAGCAATTTGGGAACTCTTTTTCTGGAACGGCCATAAAAGCTGCTGCATTACCCTTGATGTTCTAAATTTTGTCAAAATATCTTCCTTTTAATATTTCCTTTATCTTTGGGTAAAGAAAAAGGTCATCAGAGGTCAGATCAAGAGTAGGGAGGGAGCTCCAATACGGCTCTTTGTTTACCGGCTAAAACCTCCCTCACAGACAGTGTCATGTGAGCTGGTGCAGTGTCGTGATGCAAGAGCCTTCCGTTTGGGCCAAGATTTTCAGTTAAAATTTTACTAACTCTTTCTCTATTGATGTTAACTTGGTCTGCTGTGCTTCTCACAGTCAGCCAATGATTCTGACATGCAATCCAAAGAAATTTTGAGATGATTTTGTCAGTTCTGCTTGTTACTGGCTGCCTTGACCCCTCTTCATCACTGATGCTTTCTCTCCCCTCAAAAAAAACAAAAACATTTAAGCCATTTGTACACTGCCATGCTCTTGGCATTGTCCCCATAGACTTAGACTAACATGCCCCTGATTTGACTTCTGCTTTTGCTAAGTTTAACAAGAAATTTAATGTTTGTTTCATTGCTCTAATTCAAATTCCAACATTCTTATAACAGCACACAGAACTACCCAACAACAATAATAAATGATACTCAGCAAAACACTCCTGCATGTCAACAAAGCTGTGAGACACTGATGTACCAAGGTTATGAAACCTTCCTGAATTGTTTATACAGTGCTGCCAACATAAGCACACAGTGGCAAGTTCTTGAACTTAATCGTCAGACCTCATAGTCATCTGTTGAAAATCTGCCTATTTTTAAAAGGCCAAATTCAAACTTATCTCTTCCATGAAATCTGATCTGATTCTCTCAGTTGGAATGATTGAGTTCTACTTCACGGCTAGCCCAGGCTATTGTTTATGCCACTATTTTTAAAACTATGCCCTGTATGAAGAGACACAGTCTGCATTCCTGCCTCAAAAACTATGCAAAGTCCAGACAGACACTTTGAATGAGGGTCCTTAAGTGACATGGTTTGGAAACTTTGGAAGTGGCAGATAGGTCCTTTGATATTAATGAGGTTGTATGTAATCATACTAGTCCCCTTAACCTTGACCTAAATTGTGTCTGGTGAAATTAAGTAATGTCAAAGTATATTTGGCAGGTTGGGTGGATGACACTGCCAACCATCTATTTGCATTAGAGAATAGGAAAGAACTTAGCCCAAGGGAAGTGTCAAGTTGACAAAGTGACTCTAAAGCCCTAGAGGTGGAGAAAAGGGACAATTCTAAGAACAAGGTGATATTTCTCATAAGGATTTGTCTTCTGGCCCAGTCCCCATGGCTCCTTTCTGAGTTCTGTGGATGGAAGATGGGATGAAATATCCAAGGTTAGTATAATTAGGAAGAGCTATTTCATGGACGCTTTGCCAGACACTGGGGTATGGAAGCCTGCCATGTGGCCACACCAGGAGATGCCGAGCCCAGTGGATCTGAGGTCACTCCTGTCCCATAACTGTCCTTATCCCCAAGGAAAAGAGTCTGTCTGCAGACGCACTGAGGTTGAGAGAGCTTCAGTTATTACTTTGGGCTTGATAAGAACCTTGGTTTCTTTCATAACAGATGTCACCTGGGGAAGCAAGTTATACTGTACATGGCAGTTGGGTGGTTGATGAATATTTCCTCTATCAGAAATACCCTCACCGAGGTAGGGAAGCCTGCACAGTCTAAATTTCTACCAGCCTGAGAGATCCCATCTGAGCCACAGCAGGACCCCAGCAACCTTCACAGGTCGCCCCTCTCACAGCAGGTCCTCCAATAATGTTCTTTCCTTCCAGTCATTTCATTAGAATGTTGGTGAGGAAAGAAAATCTCTTCCCACTGAGGCTACTGTATGGGGATTGCACATGCTCACCACCCACATCTGCCTGGGCTCTGCGCCGTGTCCTAAAGCAGTGTGTGAGGTGAATCACAGAGGTAGATAGTCACCACTGGAGGAAGTGTGGGGTGTGGGCACCCCCTGCGATAGGATGGCACGGCTCCTGCCCTGCGCCTGAGCTTCTGGATGGACTCCAGACACCTGTGACCCTGCCCTGGAACAAGCAGATAGATAATCATCTTACTTCTTTTTATTAATCTCTCTTAAATGTAGCTCACAGTTATTTCAATATGGAATATTAGAAGTGTTTTGGTCTTTATTTAGAAGTTTTGGTGTACATTTTTGTAACCAAAAATATCCGACAGGAACTTATCTCTTCTTTATATTAACTCACCTATAGTAAAATGGGTTTTGCTATAAAATCATTTCACTTAAAGTGGTAGTATCCAGGAACCAACAGACCACAAGAAGCACAGACTCACTGTGTCTGAAGGACCTTCTTGCGGTCTTCTGTGCTGGAGTCCCGCAAAGCAGCATGGACCAGAGTTCACACCTACAGCCAGCTGAGAACGCCAATGTCCACACCCAGCTGCTCCGCTCAGACCCTTGCAAACCTCCTGTCCTTAGGGTACCAGAACGCTTCTGGAGTTGGGTGTACCTGGTGCTGAGAGAAATGATGAGGATGGAAGGGCACGTGCTCCCTCCAATGTCCGTGTCACAATTAGTCTCCCAGGCCCTGAAACAGCGGGACTTGATTGAGCTGCATGGTGACCCTTCTCTTCAGTCGGCTTTCTCTTCTGACTCCTCTCCACATGCAGTCCCAAACCCCACACTGAGTCAGAGAAAGCTCCTTTTTGAGAGGGCTGTTAGGCTGAATCTAGTGGCTATGAATAATTACTTCTTGGTGCATTTTTTATAGACTATTTTAATAATAGAACTGTGAATGGTTCCTCATTGTCACATGACATAAGAATGGAAGACAAGGCTCTGTGAGGTGGCTTTCCCTGGCAAGGAGGCAGGTGTGGGGTCACGTCCCAGCTAGGTCTAATGGACAAGTCCAGCCTTGTGCACAATTGTCCAGGCTTCTTAGTGCTCTGAAAACACACAAGTGTGTGCGTACACACACACACTTGCCTCTGCCTTATGTAGAAGAAAAGAATAGGCAAGACTCTATTTCCTTCTTACTATTCTCCTTCCTCTTCCCTGTTGCCCCCCGCCCAGCTGTGCATATAAAGGTCCTGTCTCTTTGTCAGGTGTAAACATTTGGCTCTTTCCATGCAAGGGGCAACTAGGGCAGTGTGTGTGTGTGTGTGTGTGTGTGTGTGTAGTACTGCTTTCTACTCCCTGCTGGTCAATTCCGATGCTCTGCACATAGTTGTGTTTGGCGGGGAGAGGGTGGTTATAGACCTTTGTTGAATTACGAATTATGAGTAGGGACTGGGCTAAGAGTTGGGCAAATGTGGCTCAGTACAAAAAGGCAGTCTTTCTTGTCCTTCAGAGTGTTTTGGAGTTATATAAAACATACTTCTCAGGTAAAAATCCCAGAATATTGCCTGGTGTGAAGCAGGTGCTCAATAAACATTATTTCCTTTTCCTTTTCACTTTTTAAAAACTCTTCTTACTTCAAGGCTGTTGGGATTTTACCCTATCAAAAAAAAAAAATAGCCCCTGAGGAAAAAGATCTGATACTAATTCACATCTTGGTTTGAATGTGCACTACCCGTGCCCTGCCTCCCGAACCACCTTTTAAGTCCTATTAAAAAATTGCAGAATAGGGTGGCACCTGTGGCTCAAAGGAGTAGGGCACTGGCCCCAAATGCCGGAGGAGGCGGGTTCAAACCCAGCCTTGGCCAACAACTGCTTAAGAAAAAGAAAAGAAAAGAAAAGAAAATTGCAGAATAGAGGACTTTATCCTCTGTTAAAGGAATTTGGGGAGTCAGAACAAAATTGGAGAGGTTATTTTGGGAACAGGAGGGCTTTTCCTCTATGTTTCCAAATTATGCCAACCTAAGAGTCTGCCTCTCCCCCCTGCATGAAAAAGGGATCCTTCTGGATATGAGAGGAGTGTGAACATTTACGTATGCATTCTGCACGGGGACAAGACCTGGACAGCAGTGGACAGCAGCATATGGGTGACAGTGCATCTTTCTGTCAAAGCTAATGAACAGCGTGGTCGTGATCCTTCTCACCATGGGAAGAAATCTCACAGAGCCTTATCCATCCATCCTGGTGGCAAGAAGGAAGATGAACAATTCAGAGGTCTATTAAAATAGTTTGGAAAGCCAAAGTAAGAATTTTTCACATTGCCTGTATATTTGACATATCAGCCCTCTACAGCTTTCCACAAATTAATTTAATGTTGGAACCATTTTTTGGTGAACTTTCATACTCCTCCAAAACATATTTGCAAAAGTTTCAAAACAATTGTTATCTTAGCAGCTTTCTCCAGAATTCTTTTGGGGGAAGAATTCTGCTCTTATACAGGAAAATACCTTAGTAAGTCACCGAGCTCGGATGTTTGAAAGTATGTACCCTGTGTGCATAGACCAGCAGGAGACAATCAGAAAGAGAGGGGGGAAGGAAAAGGAAGGAAGAAGGGAGAGAAAGGGAGGACACACAATAAATTGTTAAAGAAA
Organism: Galagoides demidoff; assembly: GCA_963574575.1. Classification (NCBI taxonomy): domain Eukaryota; kingdom Metazoa; phylum Chordata; class Mammalia; order Primates; family Galagidae; genus Galagoides; species Galagoides demidoff. The sequence continues at coordinate 5,396 of CAUYQV010085743.1, forward strand.
TGACTAAGAGGAAGGCCAGGGGACAGCCCAGGGGCCCGTGGGAAGCTGGTGCTCACTTTGGAGGATATTTGAAGCACTTCTAAAGGGCATATATGGCTAATAAGCAAATTAAATTGCTTATATTGTGGTATATTTAATTATTTGCTTTCACAAACCTTCAAAAAGACCCATATGAGTGAATTTCTACTAGGGAATGAAGTTATGTTGAATGAATAATAATCCTACAAGGTAGCTCTTATCATTCCTATTGTCAAGATAAAGACCTGAGACTCCACGAGGTTAATTAATTTGCTAAGGTGTTCCCCCAGTAAATGAGCCTGGAATTTGGACCTGCAGTGTCTGACTTGCCTATCACACTGTACTGCCTCCGGGTCAGGCTTACAATGGGGCTGCTTATGATGGGATGCGTGAACCAATCTGAAATTCAGTGTAAATTGTTCAGCATGAAGGTGATTATGAGCGTGTAAGACCCCTGGGGATATGCAGAAATCTTGGGAAAGCATCGGTCTTTCCACAGAACTGAGCATGGAGGAATGACGTCAGTCAGTATCTAAATTACCCAAGTCATAGCTGAAGTTATCACCTGAGTTACAAATCATTTGTGTAAAGTGAGGTCCACAGTCTTCTGAGTCTCTGATCCTTGATTTGCCTCATCTAACTGAAAGATCTTACAATAAACCTCAAGGCAGCTCTTGGAAGGGCAACTGTGATCTTTTAAAAATAGTTCATTTTACATATACTGGAAAGATGTGAGTTTGAATGACATTTTCTGATTAAAATATATTTTCCAGAGCTCCTGAGGTTTGCAAGTGGTTCTCTTTCTTTCTGGCTCCTTTTACCTTCTGCACACAACAAACAAATCGAGATCTGTCTTGTTCACTCCGCAGATGCTTAAATGAAGATTTGGAAAGGGATGGGGGGAAAGGGAGAAAAGAAAGTTAAAAGGGTAGTCCATTCCATGCTGACATTCCTGCTTTCAGGATGAAAAGACTGCTCATCCCCGAAAATTCCTGGGGGACTAGGCGGGAGGGAGGGAAACAGGGTCCTGTTGTTTGTACAGAGCTGTTCACAAATGTTATATCATGGGGGCAGATTCACATGCTGAGTAAAGCTTGAAGAAAAAAAATCCCAAGGGATTCCGTAGGATGTGAAAGCAGGCCAGAAACCCTGTGCCTTGTCGTTCTGTCCCAGGGGACCTACACATCAACAGTTCTAAAACACATAGAAAGGGATAGTTAGTCTCCTTTGAAGAGCCACCCAGATGTCTAAGTTCATCTAAATTTATCTACAATTCCCTGTGGCTATTTATAACTTCTTTTCCATAGCTTAAGGATCTTAAAGAAGGCACTGATTTCAGGAGGCATTTCAGAGAGGTGTTTAAGATTGAGCAGAAATTTGAAAAATGTACACATTTCTGCTAGTCTGATCCCATCCCCAAGGCCAAATCGAGTGGTGTGGTTTCCGCAGCTCCAGGAAGGGCATGGTCAGACAGAACTGTGTCTGGCCAGGCAGTAACTAATAGTAACAATTTCTGCTCTGCTCGGAGACCAAACATACGGGCCCAGGTGATGGGGAGGGTGACGCCAATTTCTTTTAAATATTTACTCTATCCTGGGCACTACCCCAGAGACTTGACATACATTATTTCACTAAATTCTCACACTCTATTTTTTTTTAAAGTTGGGGGGAAGGTTATGGTAGATGAATAATAATCCTACGAGGTAGCTCTTCTCATTCCCATCGTAAAGATGAAGGAACAGAGGCCCAGCAAGTGAAGCGTTCTGGTGGGGAGATAAGCCTACGATTGATGTCCCAGGGGTCTGACTAGACCACTGTGCACACACATGGTTGCTCTGGTAGTGACTGAATTGTGCCTCCTCACTGAAGTGCAAGGTAAGGCTGGGGACAGACCTGAGGGCGGCCTTCAACAAAACCGTGCATTATGTACGGGGACGGCCAGCATTTCTCCACCCCAGAAAGGTCCCTCCCCACAGTGGAGCAAGGATTCTTTTCTTTCCTCCTCTTATGCCTGTCATGAAAACTGGCTTTCAAATAAAAGTTTAATGTACACAAACTGTGATAAAAATGGGAAACCGACTCATGCTGAAATTTGGGCTCTCCAGAGAGAGCAAAATCTTTTTTTTTTTTTCCTGTCCCCAGCCAAAAACTGCAAAAAACCCAACCTTCTTAGACAATTTGCTTAAGCACAATCTTCACTTATCTACTCTTTCCCTATGATGCTCCTTCAGATAAGACCGGAAGGCAGTGCTTCTAGCCCTGGTGGCTTGCCTTCTCCAGAACAAACATCCCCAGTTCCTTGGTCTTTACTCCAGATAGCTTTTTTCTTGGGTCTGTCCTCAGAACAATAATACTTGAGTTATGCTCTGTACTGAGCAGAACAGAACAATCCTCCACCTTCTAGATCCTCTATTAACATTCAATTTTTCTGGCAACCACTTACAGTTTTTCACATGCATGAGGCCTTAGTTTTAATGGGAAGCAACAGGGTTATGGGAGGAGTTGTTTGTGTTTTTGAGACACAGTCTCACTTTATCACCTTGGGTTGGAGTGCCATTGTGTCACAACTCACAACAACCTCAATCTCCTGGGCTCAAGTGATCCCCTTCCCTCAGCCTCCCAAGTAGCCGGGACCACAGGCACCCACCACAGTCCCAGCTAGTTTTTCTATTTTTATTTTTTATTTTATTTTATTTTATTTTTTTGAGACAAAGCCCCAAGCTGTCGCCCTGGGTAGATTGCTGTGCCATCACAGCTCATAGCAACCTCCAACTCCTGGGCTCAAGCGATTCTCCTGCCTCAGCCTCCCAAGTAGCTGGGACCACAGGTGCCCACCACAACACCTGGCTACCTTTTGGTTGTAGCTGTCATTGTTATTTGGCAGGCCTAGGCTGGATTCGAACCCACCAGCTCAGGTGTATGTGGCTGGCACCTTAGCCACTTGAGCCACAGGCGCCGGAGAGCAAAATCTTGAAACCAGCAAATTTTCAGATTTTCTGAGTTAACAGAAGAGAAATGTTTTCAAGTTGGAATGTAGAGGCAGAGATGGATTTCACCCCCAAATCAGCTCAATAGGTGAAATCCTCATGCACCTGGAAGTGTGCTGTGAACTGGAAACTTATAAAATGTATTGCTGCACCCACTCTGAGTTTCCAGAATTCCAACTTCAAAAACTGCCCAACTTCTTTGCCAAGAAGGCAAGGAATGATTTACATATACCTGGGTGCTGTCTTGCCCCACAATCTCTTCAAAACAAGCTTCAAAATCTAAGAGAAAGTGTAAAAAAAAAGACCCTCTGGGGGACTGGGGCTTTGCCCTGAGGATTTCTTCCCAGACATCCTGGCAGGGGATGAAAAAATGGTTCAGCCACCCCCAGTTTTTACGCCCTGGGGATTATAGGATTTGTATTTGTTCAGGCTCTGTTCTATTCTGGATGCCTTCAAGACCCTTGCTTGCAAACTGCTATCCGTTTTCCTTGTTCTTATAATTTCTGTAATGATTTGCTTGGTTTTAGACCATAAGTCAGAGACGGGGTGAATGCTGTGTGGGTTGGATGGAGAATGTCTTCCTTCTCTCCTCATCTCCTCAACATCAAGAAAAATCCTCAGCCTAACAGAAAGAAAAAAAAGAGCAGAGCTCCTATTTCTGTGGGGCATTAGGAATGGGTTCCAAATTCCTAATGCTTTAAACAAAACTGAGGTCCTATATGTTTGCTCAGAAATTAAAACTCAGAGATATCACTGATTACACAATGCCACAGCTTTGTAAATAGCTTTAATACACGTACAATGTTCCCAGTTGTTCTAAATGCGTGTTCCTGTCTTCCAAGGCCCATCATTTTCATGAGTCATCCAGTTGTGAAGGATGCAAGTTATTAAAGGCTGACCTTCAGGCTAAGATTGCCTGGGCCCTTCAGTGCTCACACAGACTGCTCTGGCCAGCCCAGTCATTGGCGTCTGCTTCCTTACGGAGAAAGCTGGAAAGGCTCGGAGTGAAGGGGCTGATGGTACTGAGAACCCACTGTGTACCAAGCACACAGCTGTGCATGTTCACATGGATGGAGCTGGAAAGTGTTTTTCTTAGCAAAGTATCACAGGAATGGAAGAAAAAGTATCCAATGTACACAGCCCTATTATGAAATTAATTTATATGAAATCTATAACCTAATAACAGCCTAAGAATACAGGGAGGGTGGGGAGAGGGGAGGGGGGAATGGGGAGAGGGAGGGTTATTGGAGGGATCACTTCTATGGTTTATCTTACAAGGGTACAAGCGAATCTTTCTAAGAGTAGAATGTGATTGTCTTAACACAATAACTAAGAAAATGACACGAAGGCTATGTTAACCAGTTTGATGAAAATATTTCAAATTGTATATGAAAACACAACACTGTACCCCAGAATTGCATTAATGTACATAGTTATCATTTAATAAAAAAATAAATAAAAATAAATAAAATTCAATCCATGCCACAACCCCATGGGATAAATATTATTGTCCCTTTTATCAGACGAGGAAACTAAGGCTAAGAGAGGTGAGATAATCAGCCTAAGGAAAGAAAAGCTGAGGGCCAGGTCAAGGTTGAATTTTGCTCTTCCTGAGTCAATGCACGGCTTCCCACACTGTGGAGCCTCAGCCAAAGACAGCTTTCAGAATAAATGAATCATTTGAAAGGCCTCCACTCAGCCATGATCCTCATATTTCTGCAAGACCTATGCAGCTAACGATGGCCAGAGCATGTGTCAACTCAGCCCTGGCTGGGTGAGACGTTTCTGGGCTTATTTACAAGACAGCGCTCATTCTTGATTCATGAGCCGAGGCTGAGTGCCATGGACCCTGGCTGGAGTTGCCTCTGGCACCACAGGGTCGTTGTTCTTTCTTTTGTCACTTGGGCTCACTGGCTATTGACTCCTTCCAAATGAAGCAGTTACTTAAAGTCTATTAAAAGAAATTTCTAAAACCAGTGATTGCAAAATCCATTAGCTGCACAAAATTTGGAGAGTTTCCTTCTGTTACTGAACTGAAGTTCAAGTAGTAGAGGCAAGAAAACAACCATAAGAAAATTATAATAGCCAAAATCCACCAAGTGAGCTATTTTTTTTTTAGTCTATAAATTAAAATAATCAAAACAGAATCAGCAACCCCAACCGTCCAATTACTGGCAGAGTGCCGTGTAAGAATCTATACCAAATGCACGTAAGGTCTGCTGCTACTATAGGTGTGGGGTGGGGGATGCCAAATAATTCCATTTAAAGATGACAGAGTTATTCTCAACTAACAGTCAGCAGATGCCAGGGGAGAGGAGTGAGAGATGCACTAAGTAAGTCTCTTCTACAGTGCAGGCTTATGCTGGACGAGTTCAAGGATTTATGTTATTTGATCCTTAAATCATAACAATCATCTAAAGTAGCTATTGTATTGTTAATTATGACCCTCATTTATAGACAAGATGATGATCACAATAATTTTTTTTTTTTTGAGACAGAGCCTCAAGCTGTCCCCCTGGGTAGAGTGTCATGGCATCAAAGCTCACAGCAACCTTCAACTCCTGGGCTCAAGTGAGTCTCCTGCCTCAGCCTCCCAAGTAGCTGGGGCCACAGGCACCCGCCACAATGCCTGGCTATTTTTTGGTTTCAGCCATCATTGTTGTTTGGTGGGCCTGGGCTGGATTCGAACCCGCCACCTTAGTTAGGTGTATGTGTCTGGCACCTTAGCCACTTGAGCCACAGGCGCTGACCCCACAATAATTTTTTTAAGCAACTTATTCCAGGGTTGAGTCCAATCATTTAAATCTTCATTGGTATCATATAGTTCTGAGTGAAAAAAAAAAACAAAACACAAAAACCTCCCCAACCCTACTGTCATTAACCTCACCAGGATTTCCAAGAGACACAACTCAAAATAAACATCTATATGATTCTTATTCTGGTTTGTGGAATGATCATATATTTTATCACCTCTGTTATAGAGATCCCATAAAACAGATTTTTTTTTTTCAGTTTTTGGCCGGTGCTGGGTTTGAACCCGCCACCTCCAGCATACGGGGCCGGTGCCCTGCTCCTTTAAGCCACAGGCACCACCCCAAACAGATATTTTTTTTAGAAAAGAAAAAGCAAAACAACCTCACACAACAAAATGAATAGGAGGGAGATGAGATGTTTTAACAAGTGTGTTTAGAATTCAAGGAATGAAAGAAAAGATGTCAATGGACGAAGTAGGGGGGGATAAAGATATAGCCTTGAATTTGAGCAGATGCTGCAGCCAGGAATAGCCAATCTACCTGGAAGAATCAAGAGAGACTCTGGGCTCCCAAAGGTGAGTGAAGGCAGGTGACCCCAAAGTAGGAGAGTTTCCTGATGTGATAGCCCAAGTCCCACTCATAAACAAAGTAATTAGAGAGTTCTTCTTTAAGAGAAGAGAAGAAACTGTTTGGGGGAAATACTGATACCCACACAGTAGCTGGTCTGAGTGTTGGTACGCCAAGACAAGGCCCTCCTAACTCATTACCTGGGCAAATGACTGAACTTGGTCTTATGCTCCATCTACATGGAATATTCAATTTTGTCATGGTATTTTTAATTTGTGAAAAGTTATTTTTGTTCTTCAATTGCTCCTTTTTAAACAATATAACATATTCTTCTTTTTATCTGTGTCACACATTCTTGAGTGGTTCTGAGTCTCAAGTATAGTAGGTCCCATGGAATTCACCTTGTGGAGAGGCTACTAGTGGACACACCCTACGGGCATACACAGAGCTCCTGGGCAGCCTGCTTGTTGCTCATTCTGATATCTGGAGAGACAAACCAAAATCACCAGACATTGGAGGAAAGCCTATGATAAGAAAAGAGAAATGCCAAGATAAATAAACACGTCAGCTGCTCTGAAGAGGAGAAAAAGAACTTGGAGAATACAAGAGAACTTACAAAACAAAACTAGTTTGGTACACTCAGAAGCACTCAAGAATATGTGACAGGGATAAAAAGAAGAATATGTTCTATATTTTTTAAAGTTGTAATTGAGAAACAAAAAGGATCTTTTAGAAATTAAAAATATGACAAAAGTGAATAGGTAGATGGCGCATAAGGCCAAGTTGAGAAATGTCCCTGGAAAAGGGAACAAAAGGTGGTAAGAAAGAACATATAAGTAAAAAATTAAGAGACACTGGGCGGTGCCTGTGGCTCAAAAGAGCCCCATATACCGGAGGTGGTGGTGGGTTCAAACCCAGCCCTGGCCAAAAAAAAAAAAACTGCAAAAAAAAAAAAAAAAAGTTAAGAGGCATTAAAGATCAGTCCCAGGAGACCTGGGAATTACTGAATTAATTTCATTAAGAGTAATTCTAAAGAAAGAGAACAGAGATAACAGGGTAGGTAATGATCAGAAATAAAAAGGAGCCCATGTAATGTGCACAGTGGACAAGACAGACACCCTCGATGGTGAAATTTCAGAACACCAAAGATTAAGAGAATACCTCACAACTCTCCAGACCGATGGATGTGGGTATGCAATTGCTAAACCCTCACAGACGGGAATCTGACGCTATTAGCTGAATGCCTAAAGTCTGCAGGAACAGAAGCACCACTATAAGCACATTATGTAGAGGACATAAAACAGAAATAGTTAGAAATTAGTTATCATCTGTGAGGAATAGGACTGGTGGGGGTCAGAGGGCCACAGGATGGAAGTGTGGCTTTTTGTTGTCAGTGTGCAAGTATTATTTGGGACAAATATACATACACATATGTAAACTAGATGCACACATATAAAATATATGTCTTAAAAAGGACACTCCCTCCCAACCTAGGGCAGAGCCTAAGGGTTAGGAAGGGTGTCCTTGTGGGCATTCATTCCCATAGTGTGGAGAAGCACAGTACTGAGGCGGGAGGGAGGAAATTTATTTTTATTTTTAAACAAGTGAAAACCCATTAGTTACTTGTATTAATCAAATAACACCATTTTAATACCCATACATGAAAACATAATACAGAAAGTCAAATGAAGGGGGAAATTACTTCTTACCAACATCAGCGTGTAAACACATACTGACAAATATTTATAAAATAGTTTAACTGTTAAAAAAAAAAGTCTGAAGCTGTCATGAAAGTGAAACTTGCTTCTATCGCTATTTAATAAAACGTTCTCACCCACATTTCTGTTAATAAAGGCTTGGCCTCCTGCCTTCCACTGAGTGGTTTTCACAGACACCCTTTTGGAAACTGTCATAAAGTGACTTCGCTGCCCAGTAATTATGTAGGACAAGATGGGGCAGATGACTTGTGGGTTGGTCTTAATGTAAGAAAATATAATGAAATTGTCTTTTTCCCAACTCCTGACCTTGGAGAGCCATCACCTCCTTTCCCTCCTCCTTTATTTTCACAGACTGAAGAGATCAGGTCTTGCTTCCATCTGGCCACTCACTCATTCCCTCACCTATAAGCCATGTAAGGCGTGCCAGACACCATGCAGGGCCCTGCAGATAAAAGGTAAGACACAGACCGTATCTCCAAGAAGCTTGCTGCCTAGGGGAGGAGCCAGAACAATGCACTTTGTCATCCTTTGGCCTGTAGAGCAACACGTGGATTCTATCTCAAGGAAAACAGAAATAACTCGGAGGTGACAAATCTCAGGTTAGATGGCCATGGGCCGTGAATGTCAGCAAAGCCTAAGCTAATGTCATAGTGATGAGATGGATGCCTGTCACCCTGGGGACTTTCTTCCTTACAGTTCAGAGGACGTTATTGGCCACTGTACTTCATTCTTTTCGGCCTGCTCCTCTCCCACCGTATTACTGCGTAACAAAATTCTACAAACTCAGTGACTTAGAATAACACGCATTCAGTATCTCACGGCTATTGTGCATCAGGCCTCGGGGTGTGACTTAGGTGAGTCCTCTGCTCAGGCTCCAAGGAGGCTACAGAGTGTTCCCCCAAGCCGTGTTCTCATCTGCAGTTCTCCTGGGAAAGAATCCACTCCCAAACATTCCCACTGTGGGCAGAACTCATTTCCTTATGGCTGTAGGATGTGGCGCCCCGGCGTTGTGCTGACCGGAGGCTAGAGGCTGACCTCAGGCCCTAAAGTTCCCCCACAGTCCTAGCCACCACCCGCAGTCACTTACTCTGAGGACTTCTCCAACATGGCCCTTACTCCATCAGGCCAGCAAGGAGAATGTCTTGGCACAGTCTGCTGAACTGGAGTCTCCTGTAACTAGAAAGTAATCCTGAGAGAGGCCTTCACTATTGCCTAGAAGGGTTCCCCATCCACACTCAGGGGGAGGGGATAATGCATGGTGTGAATACGGGGTGGGGGGCAGGAATGAAGGGGGCCACCCGAGGGTCTGTCCAGCACACCCCTCTTCAGGCTCACGGCTGGAGTGGCTGCCCCTAACATCCTCCCTAAGCACCTTCTTATCTACCCCCTGTACAGAAAATTCTTCAGATCAGAAAGGCCTTCTTATCTCAAGTCCATAATTGTGCCTCATAGGTAAGCTTGAATGAGTTGTCTTACAACATGGAGACATTTCGATTTTTTTTTTTTTTTGCAGTTTTTTTGGCCAGGGCTGGGTTTGAACCCGCCACCTCCAGCATATGGGGCCAGTGCCCTACTCCTTTGAGCCACAGGCCCCGCCCGCAGGCATTTAGATCTTGCGAAGCGCCTTCCCCGCGAGCTTCCTCTGCACTATCTCAGGGCCACGCGCTCTGTTCCTTCTAGGCCACAGCATCCGTAGAGCAGCTCCACTCAGAAAAGCACCACAATTTTTGGCTTCTTGTTTTCCTTCCTTGACAGAGTGCACAGCAAACTCCCCCATACCGGGGGCCTGTCTCCACCTGTGCTCTCACTGGCCAGCGCCGCCCTCTCTGTCCCCTTGCCCTCTTCATTTTTCCACGAATACATTTTTTTCCTCGGGAGTCCTTGGTTTCGTGTTCCTGCAGCTCATCTGCCTCTAGGGA
>CAUYQV010085746.1:0-28039 GCA_963574575.1 Galagoides demidoff
AAATACTATTTACTTATATAGTTTGTTGGTGTTGTTAAAGCAAGAACTAATAATAATTAACTGTTATGTTTGAAAAAATTTGCCATTAATTTAATTCAACCAATAGTTATTGAGGTTCTGGGAAACCATTAGTGAAGCAGTCATGGAAATTTATCCCTCAAAGAATTGCTGGCAAAAGCTACCTTAAAATGACATGCAATATCCTCCTTTGATGGAAGTTAAAATAATGATTATCTCTAAGGTTTGAAGGGTGGGTGTGAAAACTTGATCTATTATGTATCTTGATATTGATAGTGATTCCATGTGTGTAAATTTATCAATTTTGGCACTTAAGGAAAGTTACTGTGTGTAACTTAGTCTTAAAGATATGTTTTAAAGTAAAAAAAAAAAAAAGGGGGGTAGCTACAACATTAGGCATGCATACCATCAGTCATTAATTTCTCACCACGTCCCCGTAACACACATTTCTCTTAAGCCTCAACTTTCTTGAAAAGTATTTCTTGTCTTCCTCTTTTAAAGGAAAGTCATCACAATATAGTCATTTTATAAAGTTGAAATAGACAGAGCTATTTGTAACATATTAAATCTCAAATATTAAATCGTAACAGTGATCCCACTACTAAGTTATATCAAAGAAAATCAGGTGCATCTATTTATTTATTTTCCATCCTGTTTCTAAAGTTGCACATAGAGTCTGGAGCAATATATTCTTAACCAAGTAGGAAAAGAGCTATTTTAATAAATCAATTACATCTTAAAATTATCCTTGGGTGGTGCGTGTGGCTCAAAGGAGTTAGGGCACCAGCCCCACATGCTGGAGGTGGAGGGTTCAAACCTAGCCCTGGCCAAAATAAATAAATAAATAAATAAAATAGTTAGAAAAAATTATCCTTGAATATTTACTATGAGTGGAGGCAAATCCAGATTTGGGACTTTAAGTACATACAAATGCAAAGATGGGGGCCACTTAAAAGTGAATACACTTAGAAATAAATATTCATAGTAGAAGTATATTTATCATGAGAAAGAAATTAGGATTAAAATTTTTTAAAGATAATGACTAGAAAAATAACAAATATTAAAAAGTATTTTAATTACTAAAACTATAAAAATATATATTTATCTTGATATTTGTCTATATACTCTTGTCTATATGTAATATCTTTTTTAAGAAGAAAAGAAAGATGATTCTTGTGTTTAGTATGGTTTTTTGAATTGTGGTTTTTAATTTCTTTTCTTTTATTTTTTTTTTTAGAGACAGAGTCTCACTTTATTGCCCTCAGTAGAGTGCTGTGGCATTACACAGCTCACAGCAAACTCCAACTACTGAGCTTAGGCAATTCTCTTGCCTCAGCCTCCCAAGTAGCTGAGACTACAGGTGCCCACCACAACACCCAGCTATTTTTTTGTTGTGGTTTGAATGGGGCTGAGTTTGAACCCACCACCCTCAGTATATGGGTCCAGCCCCCTACCAGCTAAGCCACAGGCACCAGCTCTTTAATTTTATAAGTTAGAAAGTTTCATGACTTACTGGCAACTTCAGTCACGTTTATAGAATTGTCAAATAGGAAAAATGTCTAAAGTGTGCTTTGTACATAAAACGTAAGATGTTAAAACATTTGAAGTTTGAGTATTTGCTTATTTTAAGCAATTTTAATTGTTACTAACCAGTTTATTGTCGATATACACATTGTAATGGCATTGAGTTGTATCTTACTTTCATCAATACCAGTATTTTGTTTTCTATAAGGAAGAAATTTAAAATGTTTCCAAAGTGTCCATGTGAGCCACTCCTCTCACCTGACAGGGTTATCAAACAACACGACAGCTTATCTGTCCATTCAAAGTTTCCCTAGTCATCTTAATGAGTTGCTGGTTTAGTATTACATGGTATTTTGGTTAAAATTTCTGGGTGGATGTCAAAATATTTATTGATATTTTATTTTTATTTCTTATTTCATAATGATATTTCAGTCTAAATTTTCAGCTATGTAATTCATCCTTTAATAAACATTTTACTACTTAAGACATTGGCTCACATAATTATTATGATTATATTTTTATTTTTGAGACAGAGTCTCATTTTGTTGTCCTGGGCTAGAATGCAGTGGTGTTATCACAGTCCACTGCCACCTCAAACTCCTGGATTCAACTCTGTCTCCTGCCTTTGCCTCCAGAGTAGCCGCAACTACAAGTTCATGCCACTGTTCCTGACTAATTTTTCTTTTTGTAGAGTAGTGGTCTTGCTCTTGCTCAGGCTTGTCTTGAACTCCCGACCTCAAGAAAAATTAGGGCCTCAGTTTCTCAGAATGCTGGGATAACAGGATTAGCCACTGTACCCAACTGCATAAAATAATTTTTTTTTAAATTTTTTAATGCCTAAGTCAGGAGCCAATAAATTCTCACTCGTTGTATTGAAAAGCCCCTAAGCATTCCCAATTGTGATTACATGACTGATCAGGCTTAATAGATAATGTACTTCTATCAAGAAAGGGAAAATGTGTAATATAATTTGAAATGCATATGATCAAGTCTATTTTTCAGAGGTGAAAATTTCTATTTCCAATGGCATCAACGAACACCAATTCCACTGGTTACAATTTTACACATCTGAAGATACGAACAATTTCCATAGACTAACTTCCAGGACCATGAATTGCAAATCCTTTTATTCTTTTATTATTTTATTCCACATATTGCAAAGAGTATGTTTGAATAACACATCTGGCTCTGCTTCTCCCCATCTTGATGCTGACTGAATCAGCAGAGTGGGAGGTATGTATATTCCTAGAAGCCATTCTAAGACCAGAATGACTAGAAATAACTTAATTATACAGGAAACAGACTGTGAAGCAAATGAATATACTCTACAGATTTTAAACTAAATATGTCAGCAAGTGAGCATCCCCTTAGCTAGATTATAAAAATGTCTGCAGCCACTTGAAGACGCCCAACATATCAGATGAAATGAAAGTTGGAATAGGAAGAGGCAGCAGTCTTAACTGAGTGTGATTAAAATATCTCACTTTTGTGACTTCTATAAAAACATACGGCTTTGGGGACACATTTCCAGGTCCACTCCTAACACTTCAAAAGGCTTTCTTCAGGGTTTTGAAAATTTAAGTTTTACGAGCTTCATAGTTAATCTACCTGTAACTATAAAACAGGAATAAGAAAACCACTTGCCTCTTTTCTGCTAATTTTTGCATTTATGTTAATTTATATTTTTAAGTCATTCTTCATTATGTGCCATGTCCATTTGCCAATCCTACTTATTTTATAACAGATATATTTTTTAAATATCACCTTCTAGTCTATTCTACTTATTACTACTTGGGTTTAAGTCTTTGGACTATCATCTATTCTATCATGTTATTTTTCTAACTCATGACTGTGGCTCCTGTTCCTTCTCTACCCAATTGTGTTTCATGCGTGGTTATCACATCGCTTTTCCAAAAGAACACTGTGGATGTCCTTCTGCCTTGCTCACGATCTTTTAACACTCCACATTGCCCATTGAACTAGGTAAAAATCCTAAGCCAGTCTTCAAGGCTCCCTTTATTTTGGCTTTATCCTATCTTTGCAAAATAAGTGATAATGAGGAACAGGTGTTTCTAAAACTATAAGTACTTTATATTTTCCTGGAGATCAGAGGTTGTTGTTTACTTAATTGATCTCTAATGCTTAGCATGGTGCCTTACACATACTCATTTTTTGTTGAATTGAAGAAAAAGACAATAAAGGAGAGAAAAAATAGTTTTTATTCAGTTCTCAAAAGTTTCTAATTGGAACAGAACCCTGTACTAAAAGCAAATAGATATTTATTCACAAGACTATCTCACATATGTTTGGGAGTCACACAGGGAATTAGTTCTCAACAAGATAGCTTTGAATTCCAGCTTATACTGAGTGTCCATAAAGTTTGAATGTAATTTAAAATAGTTATCTGGTTTCAATTGCATACGAACTTTATGGACACCCCCTATGGCATATTGAGCAAAGAGCAGTACTTTTAAAGAAGTAGTAAGACAATGTTAAAGCTCTTTGAGTCTCTAGGGGCAACAAATTGAGGCAAATAATAGCAGGCAGATTAAAGTTAGTTTATGTAGATTCCTCTGGTGTCATCTCCAGCCAGGCAAAGGTATAAAGTTGCCTTTAGTAGTTAACTTTTGTCTTGCTTGGTTGGGCAGGGGTGAGGCATGGGGAGAGATACTGTTTTTGTCTGTGTGAATTTACATTCCGATAAAGGGAGAACAGGGAGCTTTTCCACATCTGCTGCTTCCTGATTATATTCAGCTCAAAACAATCTTTAGTAAAAGAAGCATATTTGGGGGTGGCCTATTCTAGTCTCCCATAAGAACTACATACTGTAAGGAGGTTAAGCAAGATGGTGGACTAGAGACATCTCCTTAGCAACTACTCAAGGTGAGACGGGGAGAGAGGATTCCAACCACCTCTGGTGGGGTGTACCACCCAAAACATCACTCTGGGGCCACAGTGAAGCAGCAGGGAACTCCAGGAACCAATAAGGATTCACAGGCAGTGGTAGACCAGCACAGGTGAGTACCTGGGAGTGAGCAGAGGCTGACTGGGCCTCTGGCAGAGAGCTAGAGACAGGGAAAGCCTGTCCTGCAGTGTATTTTTTTCTTTTTAGTTTCTTTTTTTAAAACTTGGCTACTCACTGGAGCTGCCTCTGGAGGGCTGAAGTGAAGGAGAGATATTGAACAGTAACCAGAGGCTGGGATTCAACCACTGGGCAGAGTGGAGCTCTTATGGGTTCAGCTACTAGCAGGCACCACCACTGTGGGAGGGCTGCCCATGAGGAGCAATCTGCAGGGTCCTAGTGCATGGCCAGCCCTGGCCTGTCTGCTGAGCTTGGGCAACCACACTTGGGGTGAGTTGGAAGGCTCCCAATCCCCCAGAAAAGCCACTTTGTGGCCCAGAGCACTGTTTGGAAGGTTGAGGAATGTCTGGCAAGAGCTTCAGTCTCCCAACCTTGGAGGACTTGAATGCTAGCCAAGTGACTGAGCCCTGATTGAGGGCAAATAAATCAGGGACTGAGTCTCCTGAGCAACTAAAGAGTGGGTTCTCCCCCATCCTATACAGCAGAGACAGTGTACATGTTTTTGGTCTCCGAACCCCAGAGAGCCACCTCTTGTCCAGGCTATATATTGCATTATTAGCTTCTTTTCCTTTTTTCCTGTCTTCTTGGATACCAACTAATGTCTAGGCAATATATTGCAATATATTTATTTTTCTTACTTTTTGTGTATTTCTTCATTTTAGTATTGTATCATTATTTTTTCAGTTTTACTTTCTTCAATAGCAAGAGCTTCGTTGTTGCTAATTTTTTTTAGCACTTTTATTCTTTCTTTTCTATTTCATTCCTTCTTTTTTCTCTCTTTCAATAGAGACTTTCCATTTTTCTCATCTTTGCCACATAAATTTTTCAACAACAAAAGTACTCCCTTCTTGTTTTATATCCTATGTAATTTATTTTTAATTTTATTACTTCATTATTACTTTTGTTTTTTTTCCTGAACCTTTTTATTCTATTTCATTCTGTATTTTATTTATGGGACAAAGTTTCACTCTGACACCTGGGCTGGGATGCCACAGCATGGGCCTGGCTCAAAGAGGCCTTCAGCACCTTGGTATAAGGTATCCTTCTAGATTTGGCCTTTGGAAGGATGATATTGGTAGGTCTGCACTGTGACATACTGCTGATTTTTTCTATGTTTGGTACAGGAAAGTTTGTTACTTTTTCTTAGGCTGGTAAGGAGTTCCTAACTTTGAGGGATCCACCCAACCTGGCCCCCCAGAGTCTGGGAATTGTGGGTGTTGGTGAAAGTACCCTGCCTAACACCACTATTACTCTTATCTATCTCTTTCTGCTCTTCTGCTCTCCTTTTCTCAATTTTTTTATTTTACCCCTCCATTTCTTTTTTTCTCTTTTTCTTTCCTTCCTGTCTTCTGCTCATTACTCTTATCACAATTTGGCCTTATACCAAAAGGACACTTTAATACCTATGCAAAGAGGCAAGGCATTTTAAAGAGAATGAGGGAGTGAGAGGAAAAACTAGGGGAATGAAGTGAACAAGAGGAAACACACATGAGGGGGAACCAACAGAAAAATTCTAGCATCATGAAAAATCAGAGCAGACCAACACCCACCTCCAAGGGATCGTGAGGTAACTACTAAAGAGTATTCTGCCTATAAAGAAATTATGGAAATGGCAGAAAGAATTTAAAATATGGATGGTAAAAACAATGAAAGGAATTGAAGGGAATGTGAAAAATAAGCAAAAGGAAATTCAAAAATTGACTGAAATATGAACAAAAGACATAAAGAAATTAGAAGCATATTTTGAAACTCAAGGAATTTAAGGGGTCAATAAAGGAAATAAAAGATGTGGTAGAAAGTATCAATAATAGATTACACTATGGATTGAAAGAATCTCAGAACTAGAGGATAAGGTTATTGAGCTAACCCAGAGATACAAGAGGAAGGATAGGAGAGGTTAGACAGGAAGAAGATAAGAAACACAGAGCAATCACTTAGACAATTATGGGATTTCAGGAAGGGTTCAAATTTAAGGAAGGATTATGAATTACAGTAATCACTGAAGGGGAAGTAGAATGGCCCAAAGGAATAGAAGCTGGAGATTATCATAAAAGAAAATTGCCCAACCATTACCACAGATTCTGACACATTCCTTTTAGAGGATTATCAAAACTTAGGTTATCTCAACCCAAATAAAGCATTTCTAAGACACATTGTAACAAACCTGTCCACAGTCAAGATGAAAGAGAAAACCCTCTAAGTAAGTAGGAGTAAGTATCAATTGTCCTAAAGGGACAGATCCATCAGGGTCTGACAGCAGATTTTTCAGATGAAACTTTTCAAGGAGGAACAAAGTGATCATCTACCTTTAACCTTCTTAAACAAAAGAATTTTCGGCCAACAATTCTGTATAGTTATAAACTAAGCTTCAAATTTGATGGAAAATTAAATCATGATATGACATGCAAACATTGAAAAAATTCACAAGACCAGTTCTATAGGAAATAGTCAGACCTGTTCTCAACATCAACCATCAGAATGGACCACCAGCAATGTAAACACCCATTTATCCTATCCAGTGTAAACACCAACATTTTATCCTTTTTAAAGGATAAAAACTAGCTTCCACAATGGTGCTATAGATAAAATGAAGCAATGGACTTTCACAAAATAAGATGAATAAAACTTTACCATACTTAGCAATTCTCTCATTAAAAGTCAATGGATTGAATTCTATACTGCAGAGGCAAAGTCCGGCTGATCAGAGAAAAAGTACAAGAGTCTATATTCTATCTCCAGGAAACACATGTAACCTTGAAGGACAAAATAAATCTTAAAATGAAGAGTTGGAAAACAATATTTCAAGTAAATGGAAATCAGAAGAAAGGAGAGCTGCAACCTTCTTTTTCAGATACAAGTGGATTTAAAGCAAATAACATTAAGAAAGACAAAGATGGCTGCTTCATTCTGGTCAAGGGAACAATATAAGAAGAATATATTTCAATTCAGATACTTTTGTACTGAACTTAAATGCTCCCAGATTTATGAAATTGACCTCAATTAGTCTGAACAATAAGATATTCTACAAGACCATAAGAACTGGGAACTTTAACACCCCTGTGACAGGGGTGTTTAGATTCTCTAAATAGAAATTAAATAAGGAAACAAGGGACCTCAATGTAACCTTGGATAATTGGGTTTAAGAGATATATAAAGAACATAATATCTCCAAACCAATGAATGTAAGTTCTTCTCATTAGCCCATGGATTATACTCCAGAAGGAGACCATATCCTAGGACACAAATGGAACCTCAAAAGGAAAGAATTGAAATTATACCTTGTATCTTTTCAGATTGTAAAACAATAAAGGTGGAATTCAACCCCAACAAAAATGTTTATCCCCATACAAAGGCATAGAAACTAAAGAACCTAATTTTGAGTGATAGTTGGGTCAAGGAGGACATTAAGAAGAAAATTATTAGATTCCTCAAACCAAATGACACTGAAGTCACAATCTCAAAACCTGTGGGATACTGAAAAAACAGTCCTAAGAGGAAAATTTATTTCATTACATGCCCACATTACATGGCTCATGCCTGTAATCCTAGCACTCTGGGAGGCCAAGGTGGGTGGATTGCTTGAGTTCAGGAGTTCAGGACCAGCTTGAGCAAGAGCAAGACCCCATCTTCAAAAAAAAAAAAAAAAAAAAAAAACCTAGGCATTGTGGCTGGCACCTGTAGTCCTGGCTACTCAGGAAGCTGAGGTTAGAAGATAACTTGATAAAAAAAAAAAAAGAAGATAACTTGAGACCAAGAGTTTGATGTTGTTGTGAGATATGACACCACAGCACTCTACCAAGGCTGACAAAGTGATGCGTGCTCTCAAAAACATAACCAAACAAAAATATAGAAAAAGAACATATCAACAACCTAATGGATCATCTTAAGGGAATGGAAAAGGAAGAGCAATTCAATCTCACACCTAGCAGAATAAAAGAAATAACCAAAATTAAATAAGCAATAAATGAAACTGAAATAAAAGAATCATTCAGAAAATTAATAAAACAGAAAGCTGATTCCTTAAAAAGATAAACAAAAATCACAAGATTTTGTGCAGATTAACTGGAAAAAGAAAACTGAGATTTCTACTAATCTGCATTAGAAGAGAAAAAGGGGAAATAACAACAGATACTAACTACAATGACACAAGAAATTATGTCTGTCAATTACAAAAAAAGTCTATGCCCAGAAATTTGACAATGCGAAGGAAATGGACCAAGATCTGGAATTATACCATCTCCCTAAACAAAACTAGAAAGAAATAGATCTCTTGAATAGATAATATCAAGCACTGAAATTAAAGAAACAATAAGAAAGCCTACAACAAGAATAATCCTTGAAATGGACATCCTCACATCAGAATTCTATCAAGCCATCAAAGAAAAGCTTGTACCCATACTGCAGAACCTATTCCAAAACTGAGAAGGAAGGCATTTTCCCCAACATATTCAATGAAACTAGTATCCACCTGATACCAAAACCAAGAAAAGGCCCAACAAAAAAGGAGAATTACAGACCAATTTCACTAATGAGTATCCATGCAAAAATACTCAACAAAATCTTAGCAAATAAACAAGAGATACACAATAAAAAATTTTACATCATAATCAAGTATGCTTCATCCAAAGATGTAAAGTTGGTTTAACATATGCAAATCCAAACATGTAATTCACCATATCATTAGAAGCAAAATCAAAGACCATATGATCCTCTCAATAAATACAGAAAATGCATTTAGAAAATTTGACATCCTTTTTTAATAAGAGCACTAAACAAAATATGCATAAATGGCACATTTTTAAACTAATTGAAGCCATCTATGACAAACTGACTGCCAATATCATACTGAATGGAGTAAAACTAAAAGCTTTTCCATTTAAAAATGAAACCAGACAAGGATGTCCACTGTCACCACTACTTTTCAATATTGTTTTAGAAGTTATATCCAATGCAATCAGGCAAGAGAGGATACTAAGGCATCCAAATGGGGGCAGAAGAGGTCAAACTCTTGCTTTTGTCAATGATAAGATCTTATGCCAAGAAAACCTAAGAGATTCAACCACAAAAGGTCGAAAAGTACAGTGATATCTTGGTACTGTCAATGTCCACAAATCAGTAGCCTTTGTATATGTCAATATCAGCCAAGTTAAGAAGCTAATCAAAGACACAATTCCCTTCACAGTAGCTTCAAAGAAAATTAAATATCTAGGACTAAACCTAACAAAAGAGGTGAAGGATCTCTACAAAGAGAATTATTAAACCCTAAGAAAATAAATAGCAGAAGAAACTAACAAATGGAGGAATGTACCATACTCTTGGCTGGGAAGAATAAACATTGATAAAATGTTTGTACTACCCAAAGCAATCTACAGATTCAATGCAATTCCCTTTAAAATACCAACATCATACTTTGAAGAACTCAGAAACAAAATGGTTCTTCATTTTGTATGGAATCAGGAAAAAAAAAAAACATAGCCAAGGCAATTTTGAGTAATAAAAATGAAGCTGGAAGCATCATCACTCTGCCAGACTTTAGTTTATATTACAAGTCCACAGTGATCAAAACAGCATGGTATTGGCACAAATATAGAGACATAGACATATGGAACAGAATAGAAAACCAGAGATGAAACCATTCTCTTGCTGCTATTTGATCTTTGATAAACCAAACAAAAGCATACACTGTGGAAAACAATCCTTATTCAACAGATGGCGATAGGAGAACTGGATAACCTCATGTGAAAGACTAAACTTGGACGCACACTTTTAGTGACTTACAAATACTGACTCAGGATGGATAAATTAAAGATTAAAATATAAGACATGAGATGATAAAAATATTAAAGAAAAATGTAGAAAAAGCTCTTAAGGATCTCAGCCTAAGATGTTATAAAGAAGACTTTAATGGCAATTGCAACAACCAAAACATTATACAAATGGGACTACTATACAGCTAAGGACACAATAAGTAAAGGAAAAAGATAATCTTCAGAATGGGAAAAGATATTTGTATGTTATGAATCTGATAAAAAGGCTGATAACTAGAATCTACAGACAATGCAAATTAATTATCACAAAAAGAACGAACGATCCTATCTATCACTGAGCAAGAGATATGAACAGAACCTTCTCTGAGGAAGACAGATGAATGGCTAATAAACATATGAAAAAATGCTCATCACCCCTGATCTTCAGAGAAACATAAATTAAAACCACCCCGAGATATCCTCTAACCCCAGTGAGAATAACCCACATCACTAAGTCTCAAAGCTACACCTGCTGGGAGAGCTGTGTAGAGAGGGGAAGGGATTTACACTGTTGGTGGGACTATAAACTAATACAGTCTCTTTGGAAAGAAGTATAGAGAATCCTCAAAGAACTCAAAATAGACTTTCTATTTGATCCTCAACCCCATTACTAAACATCTACCCAGATGAAAAAAACTCATTTTATCATAATGACATTTGTACTAGATTGTTTATCACAGCTCAATTAGAATTGCCAAAATGTGGAAACAACTCAAGTGCCTATCACCCATGAATGGATTAACAAACTGTAGTATATGTATACCGTCAAATACTATTCAGCTATTAGAAAGATGGAGACTTAATATCTTTTGTATTAACCTGGATGGAGTTGAAAACCATTCTTCTTAGTAAAGTATCACAGGATTTGAAAAGCAAGTATCCATGTCCTCAGTGCTAATATGAAGCCATTAGATGATCTAATACATGCTCACACAAGAGAAAAACTCATAAATCTGAGATAGGGGAGGGTAAAGGAAGGAGGAGGAGAGTAGAGGAGGGAAGGAGATTCGTGTGCTCCCTCTTAATGGGCGCAGTGGAAGGGTGTAAGTCACACCTCTTGGGTGTGGGACACAGCTACAACACGGACACTGTATTTAACAAATGAAAACATTGAAACCTAATTGTTTGTACCTCACATTAATCTGAAATAAAAAAGAAGAAAATGTAATGAGGAGAAGAACTATATACTGAATTAATATATTCACAATAATTTTTCAAAAGAGTGTCTCCTTGAAAGTTGTATTTTATAAGGCTCAAGTGTATAGATATTGGCAGATGAGAAATATGTTAATTTAAGTTCACAAGTGATTGACCTTTACCAATTATCACTTAAGAACTTCAAAGGGTATTCAGAAATGTCCAGACCTTATATATAATTATACCTTTCTCAGGGACTACCTCAAAAAATATGTAATGCTCCACATAAAACTTACTCTTCATGTGTGTTCTATTTGTTCTGATTTATCTCCATAGCTACAGTTTTTATATTTAAAGCATCATTTAATATTTTATGGAATAATTCAGAAACAGCTTATATCTCTAGCCCTGGTTTTCTCCATAGATAATACGTGTTATTCATTATTGTCATAGTAATCCTTCAAAAACAATCCTTTAATATACATGTTTAAATGCAAAAACTTTCCTATTATCACTTGTTTATAAAACATACCTGAAATACAGAGTTCAAGTCTTATTCTCTGAAATGGCTGATCAAGTATGTACTATGGCATGGGTATGTGACCATCCAAACTCTAGTTGAAATATGATCTCCAATGTTGGAGTTGAGGCCGGTGGGAGGGGTTTGGGCATGAGGACACAAAAAGATAATGCCCTCCTTGGAATGATGGATGTGGATTCTCACTCTATCAGTTTCTGTCAGGATGGTTGTTAAACAGAGTAGGGGGGCATCTCACTCCTCTCTCTCTTGCTTCTGCTGCTGCTGCTATCTGATTTCTGCACGCTCACTCCCCCTTTTCCTTCTGCAGTGAATGGAAGTAGGCTGAGGCCTTCACCAGAAGCCAAGCCAACGCTGGAATACTGCTTCTTGTACAGTCTGCAGAAATAATCCGCCAAATAGACTTCTTTTCTTTATAAATCACCCTACTTCAAATATTCCTTGATTACAACACAAACAGGTAAGACAGTAGGCTTAAAGTAGGACCAAAATAACAGGTATATGTATGAGACTCACTTCACAGGTGATTAATTTTATTATTAGGCATATGTGAGTACTATCACAGCCTATATCAAACCAGACACTTAATAACACATCACATTACAGGTAAAGTATCCCTTATCCAAAATATCTGGCACCAGAATGTTTTGAATTTCTGATTTTTTCAAATTTTGGAATATTAGTATATATACTTGGGACTGGAATTCAAGTCTCAACAATAAACTCATTTACATTCTAAATACGTATAATGTACAGATAGCTCTTAATTACATAGCTTGAAGATATTTTTATACAATACTTTAAATAATTAATGCATGAAGCAAAATTTATGTGCATTGAAATATCAGAAAGCAAAAGTGTCATTATGTTAGCCGTTGGTATGGATAATTTAGGATTGTTTGGCATCGTCATCATTACTGACTCTTAGATGCTTGAGATTAGTCAAAAGGCAGTTTTGAGGTGAAGAAGGGGGAATTTGTGACTCTGGTGGCAAAAGGCAGCTTAGAGGTGAACAAGGGAAAATCTGTGACTGAGCAGTACCCATATCAAAAATTGGAGATAGCAAAAGAAATGAGATTAAAATGAGAACACAGGAGGAGGAAGAAGAAAGTCAGAGAACTGGAAGAAATGGTGATCCAAACTGGATATGTGAACCCGACTCAAGGAACTATCAAAAATGGTCCAGCCCAGAGTACAGAAATGGACAAGCCTTGGCTCATCAAGGCTGGCATCTGGAGATTACCCAGACTTTCTGTGTATGACTTTTGTCCAAAGAAGGCCTGGCCCCTGCACGTGGGATACCAGAGGGGTGAGGCTGGGGAACCAGCTAGAGCCTAGGCCTGCAAGAGAGCATCCCCAAACCTGAGGTCCTGAATAGACAGGTGAAGCTGGATCACTGGGACAACCAGGGCTGAGATCAGGGAAGCAAGGACTCCATGTGTGAAACCAGTTGGAAAGAATGAGGCTGGGGTAACTAGCCAGAGTCCAGACCTACAAGAGGACATCCCCAAACACAAGGTACCAGACGGTTGGACGAGCCTGGCTTGCTAGGGTGGCTGGGGCTGAATTTAGAAAAGTGAGGCCTGTACATGTGAGACCAGCCAGAAAAATCATAGAGA
The DNA here is from genome assembly GCA_963574575.1 of Galagoides demidoff. Lineage (NCBI taxonomy): Eukaryota > Metazoa > Chordata > Mammalia > Primates > Galagidae > Galagoides > Galagoides demidoff. Next base: position 13,726 of record CAUYQV010085746.1, read on the forward strand.
AATGGAGAAGGAAGTAAGAGCGCCAGAGATGGAGGCAGAGAGAAAGAGGATGTTAAGAGCAGAGGATGGGAAGAGAAGTCAAAAGCTTAGAAAAGGAGTTCTAGACAAAAAGTTCACTATTAGATGGATGAAATTTGGGCAGGGTCAGAGAGGTTTCCTATTTTCTTTCATCTCACTGGAAGAAGGGTTCATTGAATTGGGTCCAGTGACATATAATTTGGGCCCCCAAAGGGGCTTCTACTCATCCTGGGTTTGGCACCAAATGAAAGGTCTGTCTATTTCTAGCTTGATAATATACTCACCATGGGCAATTACAATTACCAAGATGGTGTCACTGAACTTGGAGTTAGAGATGCCAACTCCCCTGTTCCAGTGTGAGGCAGTGCAAAAACTTCACTGGTATCCTCTCTCCTATTAATTTATATCAGCAACATAAGGCTTTCCTATAACTCTGCCTCAATTCACTTTTAAAATTAGCCATAGGAATACAAGTTTTTCTCTGTGCTACCCAACATCTTGTTCTGATATCGACTTAGAAATCCATACATAGATCCCATATTTCACAAAATGTGTTTTTCATGGAAAAATGTTCTCTCATCTATTCTACTCAATTCATGTTTATGCCACTATGTACATACTTATCTCTCTATCCATCCGTCTATCTATCCATCTATTTTTATCAGAAATTGCACCACCTCCAGTGATGCCTAAGTGTGGATATTACTAAAGTCTGTGGTGTTACCATACAGTGAGCCCTTTCAAACTAGAGACTAGTATATTTGGGATATTGGAAATTATCTCTCATTGTTTCCTTATCTCTTTGATAAGCTGTGTTCTGTCTTTGTGCATGTCTTATCTCTCTTCCTAATTTTTTTTACCTTTCTACTATAGTCAAATTTTATAAACTCTATTTTCAAAGGAAATTATTCATTTCAAATAAGTTATGAAATTCATTTGAATTTACTTTTGAGAATGAGTTTCATTTGTTTCTCTGAGCAACACATCTTTGATGTTATTCACATGTTTTTCTAACTGAGTGTTATAAATTTATTTCAGAGAAAATCAATATATTCATTTGACAAACAAAGCAATTTAGTAAGCAGCATGAAACATTCATGTACCTACTTAATATACACAGATTCTAATTGTATAGTTTATAAGCAGAACCATTTGGTTCAAAACACATCTGGTTAAGTGTAATTTTTTTTAACTTCCACCCTGTCAAACATACTTTGAATGATATTTATCTAGTAGCTAATGAGTCTCTTCTAAAATATACACTTAAAAATAACTTTTTGTTTGAAATGTTGCTTTATTTTCATTTTAAATATAAATTTTTCTTTAAAAATGCGTGGCTCTTTAAATGATCTATCACATTTTTTCTAGATTGCTATCATTGAATTATTATGCTATGGAAGCATCAAAGTGCTCATTAGTTTTGCATTCACTCAAAATCTATTCATTGCTCAGTTATTATTTGCCAGACATTAAGTATTCAGAAAAGAGAAATGGAAGCTATGGTTCTTACGATTTAAAGGTTCTCAGTCTAGCAATGAAATGAGTTGTTAGTGTCAATTTTAATATATTGTGATGAATGCTGTAAAATATACAAAGAAGCTGAATCATTACAATGTGGGAAAAATAATGTAATTTTTATTGTAAATCCATAAAAACAGGGACCCAAAAGTAATGTTTGAAGGATATTTGGGGAGATAATGATTGATACATTGCTAACAACCTCAATAACCACTAGTCAAATACCTCCTTTAATAATTTTAGTGTAAAAATATTCTCCATTTCTCTCTTGTCATCATATTTTATTTTTTTCATTACTTATGTCCTGAAACATCAAAGAAGATATTCCATATTTTTGGAGTATTTGTAAACCTTTGTAATCTGAGGATTTACATTTTGGTAAGTGTACAATTTCCTTGATAATCTCTTCACATGCATTTTCTCTATTCTATCTTTCTAAAAAGCCTTATGATTGAGATGTAAAAAGCGTGGTACTGCAAAATGAGGAAGTAAGCTAAGAATTCTTTATGCTCTAAAAACATTTTTCTAGTAGGAATTTAATCATGGAGAATATAATAAAAATATCTACAATTGTGAAAAACACTAAATGTATATGCACCCAACTTAAATGCAGATATATAAAATGAACCCTAACTGTTCTGAATAATATGATAACCTATAATACCATAAGAGCTAAGGAATTTAACATCCCTCTTATAGAACTGGACAGAGTCCCTAAACAGAAAATAAATAAAGGACATAAATGTGACTCTAGAACAATTGGGCTTAATAGACATAAATAGACTATATCATCTCAAAGCTAATGAATATTACTTATTCTCATCAGCCCATTGATTATACTTAAAAATTGATCACAAAATTAGAAGAATTGAAATTATATCTTGCATTTTTTTTTTTGAGGCAGAGTCTCACTATGTCACCCTCAGTAGAGTGCCATGATGTCACAGCTCACAACAACCTCAAACTCTTGGGTTCAAGTGATTCTCTTGCCTCAATCTGCCAAAGTAACTTGGACTATAGGTGTCCACCACAATATTGGCTAATTTTTTTGTTGTAGTTGTCATTGTTGTTTTAGCTGGCCCAGGCTGGGTTCAAACCCATCACCTTTGTTGTATGTGGCTAACACCATAAACACTGTGCTGCAGGGACTGAACTGAAATTATACTGTGTACCTTTTCAGTCTACAAGGCAATAAAGGTGGAGGTCAACTTCAACAAAACCTTCACATCCACAAAAATACTATGGAAACTTAGCATCTTATGCTGAGTGACAACTGGCTCAAGGAGGAAATTATGAGATTCTATGAACATAATGACAGTGAAGCCACAAGTTACCAAAACCTGTGGGATACTGCAAAAACAATCCTAGGAAGAAAACTTATCACATTAGATCCCCACATCCAAAAAACAAAAAGAGAGCATATCAACAACTTGATGAATCATCTCAAGGAGATTGAAAAGGAAGAGCAATCCAACCCAAACCAAGCAGAAGAAAAGAAATAACAAAATTAAATTAGAAATAAGTGAAACTGAAAACAAAGTATCATTCAGAAAAAGTTAATTCTTTGAAAACATGAACAAAATTGATAAACCTTTGGCCAGATTAAGAAGAAACAGAAAAGTAAGATCTCTAATAACTTTGATCTCTTTCAATCAGAAAGAAAAGAAATAACAACAGGTATCAAAGAGATACAAGAGATCATCTTTGATTACTACAGAAAACCCTATGACCAGAAATGTGACACTGTAGAGGAAATAGACCAAGACCTGGAATCACACAACCATCCTAGACTTCACCAGGAAAAAACTGATCATTTGATTAGACCAATATCAGCAACCAAAACCAAATAAACAACAAAATAGCTCCCAACAACAACAATAAAATGTCTGTACCAGACAGCTTCACAACAGAATTCTATAAAGCCTTCAAAGAGGGTGTATTGGAACATCCTGGCTGGAAGATAGAAGAGACTGAAAACCAAGCAGGTAAGAAGAGGCAAGAGGAGATGGATAAATTCTTACCAAACAGGTATAATACACACTAGAAGAGAGAAGGGAATAGTTGCAGCTGTTCTCTGAAGGTGAAACTAAAAGAACTAAACTAGAACTACCATTTGATCCAGAAATCCCATTATATTTATCCAAAGGAAAAAAAAGGGGGACCGTGTTATCACAAGAGATGTGCACTCCATGTTTATTGCAACACAATTCATAATCAAAAAGATATGGAATAAACTCAAGCACCCAATTCATGAGTAGATTAATAAAATGTAGACACGTAGAACATGGGGTACAACCCAGACATAAAAAAAAAAAAAATGGTGTACTACTATCTTTTATAACAACCTGGATGGAACTGGAGGTCAATCTTCTAAATGAAGCATTGCAAGAACAGAAAAACAAACAACACATGTGCTCACTATTAAGTTGGAAATGATTGATTAACACTCATGTCCACATATGAAAGTAAAACTGACTGAAAACCAAGCAGGTAAGAAGGGGCAAGAGGAGATGGATAAATTCTTACCACACAGGTATAATCCACACTATCCAGGTGATGGAAATACTTAGAATTTTGACTCAAACTATGCAAAAACAATTGATGTAACCAAATTCTGAAATAAAAATTAAAAATAATGTAGTAATTTTTTATTATAAATTAATTAATTTGTAAAGTAATAGTGCCTGAGACATAGGTGTAATTTTTTTTTAAAACTATGAATCTTCACTGGAAATCTCCTAGAAAATTTATTTTAAAATATTTTAAATTTTAAAACACATATAAATGTACAGGGTAATTAAATCAATTTAGCATTATATTGTGATTGCAAATGTTAATTCTATTAGACTCATTAAACATGTGTAAATAACATCTTTAAAATTCAGATAGCCTTTTATATAAACTTTTTGGGACCTGGATCTTCAATCTGTTACATAATTCACTAAGGACAGCTGCTTATTCCTACAATTATAGATTTTCTACTGTTTGACATCTGAAAGCTCTTATTTTTATAACAGAACAATTGTGATAGATTATAAATAGGATTCCTTAAAGTACAGTTCAGTGTCAAAATCAATGATATATAATTTTGTACATATCAAACCAAGAGCTTGATAAATTAACTTGCATTCTGAAATCATAACTGAGTATATAAAATATATTTTATGTTCGTGTTCAATTCTATTGGAAAGATTTTATAGTTTTAATTATTGAAGATCTAAAACATCTGGTAGATTATCATTTTGTTCATTAGAAAACAGTAGGAAGAGTTCCTGCTATACTTGCTTGTGGCATGTTTTAAAACAGTTAAATTTCATACTCACTTTTCATATCCACTGGGAACATATGCTGTAACTATCCAAACGAGGTCATCAAAAGGCAACGAAAAGTAAATATTCACAGCAAAATATTTTAGCAGTTCTGGCAAAATGGTTAAAACATTGTTAGTAAGAGTAGGGAAAATCAACAATCATAAGCATCCCTGATTGTGTTAGTTGTTTCAATAATCTTTACAAAATAGATAAATACGTATACTCTTTTTCCTTAACCTTTGTCAGATATGAAAAAGAGAGCAATAAGAGGACAAAGGATAAATATCAGGCACAACTACATGATAAGCTCTGAGGCATTCTATGTTGGTTGCCTCTATTGAAATGAGTGATTGGGGACAATTAAAGGATTATCACCTAGGTACAGGAGGAAACCTAATCAGCTTTTGGGAGAGCACAACAGCTTTAGCTATTTGCCTGTGGAGATGTTAGAATTTTTATCTCAGAAATGTGTCACAATGAAGTATTTTTCCTTTCCTCATTCCCTGGTTTTCAGAGTTTATCATAAATATTAGAACTATTACATTTCTCTGAAATATTTTGGCAATGTCTCAAAGTGCTAGGGATCCTTTATAGAAAGGCATCTATGACTAATGACATCAGATACTAGTATTAAATCATTACTTAAATATTTTTTTGATAAAAAATTGTTGGTGGAATTTCTTTCTGAAGTAGGTGGATTTGAAAAATGAACTCTTGGACCACAGATCAGTGGTAACACTGGATTTATTAAAAAGAAAGGAATACAGGAGAAATAAAAGCACCATAGCTTCTAGAAAAGGGAAAGACCCAAGTGGGAAGTCTCACATGCGTCTTTTTCTAGGGCTTTAGACTGTTTTGTAAAAAAGGGATGTCTTGAGAATTACATCTGGTCACGACTTCTTAGATAGATGCACATTTTCAATGTTGATAAGTGTATTTACAAGTGAATGCAGTCCCTCCAGCTCTGGGCTAAACATCGGGGCATTCCACTTCAGAAGAGCCCCAGCTTACATGAAATTGCCCAGGACTAGGAAAGTGGGATCCCTGTCCAGACCTGAATAGGGGAGCCCTATATCAAAATAATTCAAGGATTTCAAGTGCAAAATATCTCAGCCTCAATGTTGTGTTTTAAACGTACAAAAATAAATTTAATTTGCTTCATTTCAAATCAGCATAGTCAATGTTTTCATTCTTAATTTTCCTTCTGTTTTTCTTATTTATGTCATTATTCAAAATGTTTATCTTGCAATGCAATTTGGTTTTCATATTAAGGAAAGTATATTTTCTTTTAGGAATTCAATTTCTTTCTCAGTTCCTTTCTTTTATTTTCTGCCCTAATTTTCCTACTTCTACTCTTTTTTCTGTAAGCATTAGGAAGAAATGATTGAATAAAAAATAGAGGAGACCTAAAAAATACTTAAGCATCAGTTGTAGTTTATTATTTAACAAACTCCATGGTTCATTTTGTCCAAAGAATGTAAGCACAAAAAAAAAAGATAATGACATTTATAAATGATATTAGTATACCATGCTTTTGTGTTTTTTTTTATTTTTTATTTTTTTGAGACGGAGCCTCAAGCTATCCCCCTGGGTAGAGTGCCAGGGCATCACAGCTCATAGCAACCTCCAACTCCTGGGCTCAGGTGAGTCTCCTGCCTCAGCCTCCCAAGTAGCTGGGACCACAGGCGCCCGCCACAACGCCCGGCCATTTTTTGGTTGCGGCCATCATTGTTGTTTGGTGGCCCGGGCTGGGGATTGGAACCCGCCACCTTAGGTGTATGTGGCTGGCGCCTTAGCCAATTGAGCCATAGGCGCCGAGCTGCTTTTGTGTTATTTAAAAAAGTTTCTATAGCACAGTGCATCATAAACTTCCATCCTCTTTGTTATCCTCCTTAGCATCCTTAAAGTGTTCATCCACACAAAAAAAATGATATCCAGAACACTTGCACAGTGGAAGACTTCATTTTCAGCATCAGTAAGACTGACAATCATCCACACATCTTGCTTCTTTCGAAGCACAGCATAAGAAGCTTTCATTTTTTGAGAGGGACCAAAATCTTCCTTATAGCTTAGATCACAAAATAGATTTATGGAATTCTAATTTAAGCATAAGGCATTTCTAATAATAATTTCCATAATGTATATACTTATTTTCCAAAATTTTTGTCAATTAGTTTTATAGGATATTAAAATAATATTCATTAAGTGTTTGTTATGTACCACGAACCTTGCCAAGAGCTAAAGACAGCTTTCATTCTTGGTGATTTTATAGTGTTGTTTGTGAGTAAAATACAAATTATATTAAACAAATGAACCTGTAATTTCTGGGCAGAGAAGATCCAATATAAAAATAGAATCATGAAGAAAAAGCACTAAGAATGGTGTTAGGTAGAATCTCAGGGTTTAGCAACAAGAGTTGGAACACATGGCCTTTCTGGAGAAGGGTACTTATGAGAAAAAAGAAAAAGAAAAAAGAAAAAAATACTAAGCTTTAAGCTAGAACTTCAGAAAACCACATATTACTTTAGGAATAAGGTAAATCAGAAATTTAAGTTTTTATGATGATTGTGGATGTAGTATAAAATCATTTAATATTTTACTGGAGTACTTTGGTCTGTCCATATTTTAATATAGAAACAAAAATCAAGTACTTTATAGAGGAATATATATGTATATATAGTTTTATGTTGGGACTATTCATGTCTCTTTGTACATAACATAGGCATAAATATATGTAAAAAACAAAAAAGACTAAGTTTCAATAAGAACTTATTTATAAAATTAGATGGTGACTTGGAAGCCATTGTTTTTTTACCCATGATCAAGACCCTCAGTGTTTCACTATGATTTTCATGAAAAATGCTCAATGTTTAAACATAAATTACATGGCATAGAGTAAACAGAAAGGAAAAAACCTAAAATAATAAAAAGGACACCTTTGAGAAGTATAGATAAAAGTTATAAATATTAGTGAAATAGAAACAAATTAATAGAAAGTATCATATCATAGAACTAGAAAAGAGTAGAAAAAATCATATAGGAATAAAAGTTTTAGCAATTCTAACATTTTTAACATTGCTGAATATATATAGAAGAGGAAGAAATAGAAATAAGACAAAAATGTTATTCAATAGGAAATTTTCTGAGGATATTGAAAGAATAAAGAAGTTCAGTTTAAACAGTTATAATTTGGCAGTGGGACTGATTTACATTTGAGAATTTCTTTAGTTTTATTGAAGTCAATAAAGCTGGTTTTGTTCTTGAGTTAAAGGCGACCATTATTCAGTAAATGTAAAGACATTCAGCTTCTCCATTTGCTTTATTTATATATTGTGAATAAAATACATGCTTATCTGTTATTTTTTGGTAGGTAGGTGGAATAATTATAAAGTAAATATAAAGCATACAAATGTAAGATTTTTTATTTATAACTTTGTTTTATGTTATTTAAATTAATGTTAAATACTTACAAACATTTAGAAAAAATTCAAGAGAAACATTATTTTTCTTTAAAATGTTTCCATGTTTAAAAAAGTTTCCATATTTAAACAAATTAAAGTTTTTAAATGAATATGTATATTTTAATATTTTTAATAATTTCTCCTTTCCAAAATCACTATTTAACTTTCTTAAATCATGTACTTCAATAATTTATGTAGGTTTTTGATTGACAAATAATTGTGTACATTTATGGTGGTTTTATAGTGTTATTTGTGAGTAAAATACAACATGTAGATATATATTGGAGAAATATTTTTAAAAGATTAAATCAAGGTAGTATTTATCACCTCACAAATTATCATTTGTATGCTATTGTAGCCAGAATCTCTCTCTTTGCCAGGTCCTTAGTCTCAGAATCAAAAAAACCTAGGGACCATATAAGTAAATGAAAGGACAGATTTGATTCTATTTTTTATTTTTATTTATTTATTTATTTATTTATTTATTTATTTATTTATTTAGCAGTCTTTGGCCAGGGCTGGCTTTGAACCCACCACGTCAGGCATATGGGGCCAGTGCCCTACTCCTTTGAGCCACAGGTGCCGCCCTAGGACAGATTTTATTGATGGTTAGATAGATAAGGGGGGAAGAAAGACAGCTTTTGGCAAGCCAAAGGGGGAACTTGAATGAGTAGCCCGTTTGGGCCTTCTGTCTAGGGGTTTATATGCTGCTTTTCCTATTCTGTGGGCAGAGGGTTTGGGGGTGATGGAATGCATGCCTAGAATATGACACAATCATTTGGGACCAGAGGTCAGTGGGTAAAAGTTAATTTTAAAATTGCCATAGTTGGTCCTTGCTGCAGATAAGCTCTTCTCTGCTCTAAGAGGAATAGTAGGATGTGTTCCCTGCTCCAGGAGTGACAGCCCAGATGAGATACCAATTAGGCTGCTTTTTTAATGAGCTTATTTGTGTCCAGAGAATGCAGCCTACAAAGGGTCTGTTTGTGCTTCATGAGGTAAAGGAAAATTTGTTTGTAGTGTGTAAAATGATAGACAATTTCAGCTGTGAAAAATAAAACACCACAAAAGCCAAGAACAAATACTGGAACTGAAAAATACAATATTTGAAATTAAAATGTTAGTGTCTTGAATTAATAGCAAACGAGAGATAACATCAGAAATAGTCAGTAAATTTGCAGACAGATAAAAATATTTATTTTGAGGAACAGAGAACAAAAGTTTTTTGTTATTGTTTTGTTTTGTGAGGAGATCCTCAGGAAACTGTGCAATAATATCACAGAATTAAATTCTTTCATTAATACAGAGTACCAGAAGGAGAAAAGACAGAGTTTGGGGCAGAAAACATATTTTGAGGATTAATTGACAAAATCTACACAAATTTGCTGTAAGACAAAAAGCAAATAAAATAAAATCAGACTCAAGTTGGTAGAAAACTATTAAAACAGGTACCAAGCACCATAATATTTTTTAATTAATCTAGTCTACTAAATGCTGTCATTGAAACATCGAATTCATGCCTGAATGTAAATAACATTACCTATTAAAAACCTTCTATTTTCTATAAAATCTCTCTCCATAAATTGAACACAGAGTCATGTGGTTTGACTCTTCTGTCAAAAATTCATGGAAAAAAATAGTATATTATGTAAGACTTCTCAGAAAATAATAAAAGTGTACACTAAAAACTTGCTTTCAAAGATCAGAATACTTAAAATTGGAAAAATACATTACTACAAAGAGAGAATGAGAATGATGGAGAAGAAGTGAGAGAGGCAATTACCAATTGTAATTCCTCATCAACTTAAATGTAAATATTCCTACCACTATATTAACAAATAAAATCCAATAATATATGTATACATGGGCTCAGCGCCTGTGGCTCAAGTGGCTAGGGCGCCAGCCACATACACCTGAGCTAGTAGGTTCAATCCAGCCTGGGCCCACCAAACAATAATGACAGCTGCAAGCAAAAAATAGCCAGATGTTGTAGCGGGCACCTGTAGTCCCAGCTACTTGGGAGGTGGAGGCAGGAGAATCACTTGAGTCCAGGAGTGTAGTTGGAGGTTGCTGTGAGCTGTGATGTCATAGCACTCTACCCAGGGTGACAGCTTGAGGCTCTGTCTCAAAAAAAAAAAAAAAAGAAAGAAAGAAAAATATATATTTATATATATCATTATGCATCACATAATTATGTTTTGGTCAATGACAGACCAAATACACAATGGTGGTCATAGGATTATAATAGAGTTAATAATTTCCTACTGGGTTTTTGCATTACTCATGTGTTCGTGTTAATGCTGATTTAAACAAACCTATTGTGATACAAGGTCTATAATAATAATGACCAGTACTAAATAACTATGCTACAAGTTTATGCATTTACTATGTTATACTTTTTATTATTGTTCTAGTGTGTATGACCTTACTTATTAATCGGGGGGTTGGGGCTGGAGCACAATGGTGGACTACAAACATCTCCTTACCAGTCATTCACAGTGAAACAGGGGTGAGGGGACCTCTGGCTGGGAGAACCTACCCAGAAATATCATTTCAGGGGCACAGTGAAACAGCAGGAGACTCCAGAAGCCAATGAAGAGGTCTGGAGCTGAGGAAGACCTGCATAGAAGAACAGTGCCTGGGTATGGGCAGAGGTCAGCTGGCCCTATAATAGAGGACTAGGGACAGGAAAGGGATGAACTGTGATTTTTAGCTTTTGGACTGAGCTTCTCACTGGAGCTGCCATGGAAGGGCTTGAGCAAGTGAGTGAACTCTAATAGCATCCAGTGGCTTGGATTGAATACTACATAGGGTGGAACTCCCATGGTCTTAGCTACTAATAGCTGAGAAGTCCATGTGGGAGGAATAGTCTGAAGAGTACTAGTGCATGCATGGTCAGCTCTGCTGCACCTACTAAGCTCAGGAAGACATCTTTGGGGTGAAATGAACAACCCATGCAGTCCTGGGTAGGCCACATTGTTGTCATTGTTGTCACTATCTGGAAGGATGAGATGTGTCTCCTAAGAAATCAGGTGAGAGCTTTCGGATCCCAATCTTGTGAGACTGAATGCTAGAGAAGCAGCTAGACCTTGATTAAGGACAAATAAGTCAGGAAGACAGGACTGGCTCTCCTCTGCAAGTAGAAGTGAATTCTGGCCCACATATTGTATAGCAAAACCAGATTGTGTGTTCTCCATCTCCTAACACCTGGTGTCCAAGGAATATATTGCTCTGTGTGTGTGTGTATACACACATATATATTTTTTAATTTCTTGCTACTTATCTCAGTAACTTTCTTTATTTTTTGTATTTTTTATTGGTTTGGTTGTATTTTTACTTTTCATTCTTAGTTTATTCAATAATAAGGGCTCCTTGGTTTTTCTTATGGTTTTTCAGGTCCTTTTATTCTTTCTTTCTGTTTTATTTCTCTCCTTTTTTCTCTACTTGGTAGAGATTTTATTTATTTATTTATTTATTTTTGGCTGGGGCCAGGTTTGAACCTGCCACCTCCAGTATATGGGGCCAGCACCCTACACCTCTGAACTATAGGCACCATCCTTTGTTGAAGATTTTTTTTTATGCATTTCTCATGTTTCCCAAATAAATTTCTCATACAAAAACTAAGATATCTCTTTTCCTTCATGATATATAATTCCATGTTTAATTATCCTTATCTAGTATGATTGATTTTTTCTTTCCTCTGAGGGCCAGTGGGTCATAGCATTATTCTGTCTCCAGAATAATGGAGATAGGCAGCCCTGGGTTTATGGTCTAGGGTATCATTCTAGCTTTCTCCTTTGGAAAGAAGATATTAATAGGACCCCACAGCAACATACTGCTGATTTTTTCTGTATTTAGGTGGGATATTGCTTTTGACCAGGTTGGTAAGGAGCTTGAGGGCCCCACTGAGTCCAGCCATCCCAAAGTCCTGGAGTTGCAAGTGCAGGTTAAAACAGCCTACCAAACACCACCATTTCTCCTGTCCCTCTCCTTCTATTTTGCTATTCTTCTTCTCTCCCCTTCTTCAATTCTTTCCTTTCACCACTGTCTTTTTTTCTTTATCTTTTTCTATCCTTCTCCCTTCTAGCTCTTTATCCTTCTCTTCCTTTTTGTCTTTTACCAAAAGGAAAATTCAATACTGAATCTTAGCGACAAGGTAATTTAAGATGAAGGAGAAGATGAGAGGAAAAAGTAGGGGAAGGAATAAGGAGGGAATAAGGAGAAAACACACATGAGGAGGAACCAACAGAAAAATTCCAGAAACATGAAAAACCAGAACAGAGCAATACTTATAAAGGATCATGAGGTATCCACTGCAGATGATTCCACCTAAGAAGAAATAATAGAAAAGATAGAAAAGGAATTTAAACTATGGATGTCAAAAACAATGAAGTGAAAAATAAGAAAAAATAAATAAATAGAACAAAAAAATGAATGAACAATATGAAGAATATAAGAAAGATATAGTGGACCTTAAAAAATTGAAGGAGTCAATAAGAGAACTTAAAGATGTAGTATAAAATGCCAATAATAGATTAGACCTTGGAGAAGAAAAAAAAAAAAACTCAGAGCTAAAGGATAAAACTTTTGACCTAACACAAGAAAACAAGGAGAAAAAACAGAACATTTGCTCAGAGAATTATAGGACTTCATGAAACGTTCATATATAAAAATTATGAGTATCCCTGAAGGGGAAGATAAATATTCCAAATAAATGAAAATTTCCCAAGTATCACTGAAGATTCTAAAGTATTTCTCTTAGAGAGATATTGAACCCTAGCTCATCTCAACACAAACAGAGAATCTTGAAGACACATTGTGACAAACTTGTCCAAAGTCAAGACAAAAGAGAAAATTTTACAAGCAGCTAGGAGTAAGCACTAATTGATCTACATATTCTTAGGGGCAGATCCATCAGAGTGACAGTGGACTTTTCAGCTGAAATTTTCCAAGCCAGAAGAACATAATCATTTAATCTTAACCCTTCTTAACCAAAACAATTTTTAGCTAATAATTCTATATCTTGCTATCTAAACTTCAATTTAATGGAGAAATCAAATCTTTTTCTGATAGGCAAACATTAAAAAAATTCACCAAAACAAGGCCAGCCCTATAGGAAATAAATTATATCTATTCTCCACACTAACCAGAGAATAAAACTAAGCAATGAACATTCACAAAATAAGATGGTTAGAATTCCATCACACTTATTAATTGTCTCAATAAATGTAAATGACTTGAATTCACCACTGAAGATGCATAGGCTGGTTGATTGAATAAAAAACACAAACCATCTCCTATTCTGTCTCAAGGAAACACCCCAACCTTAAAGGACAAAACAAGTCTCAGGGTGAAGTGTTGGAAAATAATATTTTAGGAAAATGGAAATCAGAAGAAAGAAGGGGTTGCAATCTTATTTTTAGATACAAGTGGATTTAAAGCAATTAACGTTAAGAAAGACAAAGATGGTCACTTTATACTGGTCAAGTGAACAATATAACAAGAGAACATTTCAATTCTAAAAGTTTTTGCACCCAATTTAAATGCTCTGAGATTTATTAAACAGACCTTAATTAGTCTGAGCAACATGATATCCTATAAAACCATAAGAACAGGGATTAACTGGACGGATCTTCTAAACAGAAACTAAACAAAGATACAAATATCTTAAACGCAATCTTAGAAAAAATGAACTTAATAGACGTATATAGAACACACCATCCCAAAGCTAAGAAATATAATTTCTGCTCATAAGTCCAGAGAACATACTCCAAAATTATATCCTAGGATACAAATCAAACCTCAAGAAAATATTAAGAATTGAAATTATACCTTGTACCTTCTCAGACCATAAGGCAATAAATTTGGAATTCAGCTCCAACAAAAGTTTTCATCTCCACACAAAGGCATGAAAATTAAATAACGTTATGATGAATGATAGTTGCGTCATGGAACCTTTTATATGAAATCTATAACCAAATAGCCTAAGACTGTGGGGAGGGGGGAGGG
>CAUYQV010085750.1:0-34329 GCA_963574575.1 Galagoides demidoff
CCTTACTGTAGTACAGAAATATTGTAAAGATAGGCTTGATGAGCTCTTTGGAAACTTGAAGCAACCAAATATAAATATAAGTGACTATTGTTAGAGGAAAATGGGGAGGGAATGTCTCAGAAACACTGTGAAGACCAATCAAAAGCTGATTTTAACCAGAAATCTTCTGAGTATAGTAGAAAAATATTTTTAAAATAAAAAGATGGTAGAGTTGAGACTTTCTAAGCTGGTATGGGTGATACGTTGCACATTTACCATTAGTATCCAATGCATTCCTTCTCCAGGGGTTGTATTTGGACCACCTGTATCAGTATCTCCTGGGATGCCTGTTAAATGTATGGGTTGCAATACCCCATCCCACACCTCCTGCATCAGAGTCTTCTGGAGGGCACCTGGGGACCTGCATTTAAATAACCAATGAGACAGAAGACCCAGGCCCACACTGGAGAGCTCTGTCTTATATACAGGAACGCTCAAGTCTGTGGCAGGAACACCCTGAAGTTGCCTCATCTCCTCACAGTAGTTGGAGCAGACTCCAGCCAGTTCTATAATAAATTTAGCCCCAGCAAATGGGAATTGCTGCTTTGTTTAACACTGAGGATCATGTCCTTTGCTCCTAGCTAGTAAAAGTCCCTTTACAACCTATCATTTGGTTTCCCAAAGTAGAAGCCTTGAAAGGAAATTTCACTTGAGAATTTTAACACTTCTGTGTTATAAACAAAAAAGTAGATTCTGTGTGCATGTGTAGGGCAGGGGAGGAATTCTGGGGACACTAATTTTGGATACCTTTTCTTCTTAGGTGTTTCTCACTATTTTCCTTAGATTAAATCTTACATATTAAATCATAATTGTGTTGGAAATTATTTGTGTTGCCAACTTCCTATAAAATATACACCACGAGATCAAACATCTGAACTGAAAGAAACGAAGATTCAGTCCATCCCCTGGGGAGATTCCCTTTCTGTTTGGTGGTTTCCTGGCTGTCTTCCCTCTGAAGCTGCCTGGGAGCAGGCATAGTTCAAGGAGCCTGTTCCCTTCCCCAGCTTCCTCACTCTGCCTCAAATTTAACCAGAGTAGTTCTCCCGGTTTAATGTTCACATTTTGAATTTCAGTGTTAGGGTTTGGTGGGCTAAAAAGAAACTGGAAACTGTTTGAACGTCTGGCTGAATTCAACATTGCATGCAGCTGCTGGGCACTGACCGTCGCTGCTTGGATTGCCATCCTTTTCTTCACATGACCTGGGATATTTTTGCTTCCTCTGAATTGGGCCAGGATTGGTGGCATTGAACTTTTCTCTTGGAGCTCTTTCAAAGAGAGTGGGTTTTTTCTTTATCACTTTGTGCTTCTAATGTGATCACTTAAATAAGGGAGAATAAAGAAATGGGAAGAACAAAAAAAAATTACGCAGTATTTTCTGGGTAGGACACCTGAATTACCTTTGGATGTTGTGGTGGTGCATAGGACAGGAAAGAGAAGACCTGAGTTCTCACCCTGGCTCCCCCACTGACTTTGTGATAGTGGGGCTGTCATGTCACCTCTTCAGCTTACAGAGGTTAAGGGAGGAATCTGATTCAGGTTGAAACTGAAGGTTTAATTTGGGGCACTGATGTCCCCGATGTCCCTCAATGGCTCTTTAACGTTAATGAGAATCACATGCACATAAAAACAGTTCACAGAATCCTCATATGTTTCTCCCCTGCCCTTCTAGGAAAGATGCTTGTCTTTAGATGCGCTGTGCCTTTGATGATTTTTGGAAGTGAGCAGAGCTTGCTTTTTAGCTGCTGTGTAATTCTTGTCTTCTCTCGGTAGAAGGCTTAGTGTGAAGGCCCCAACAGATCAGTGCCATTTGCACTGCCTTAAAAAAGTCATTCTGTCTCCTTCAGCTCTCTACTTAGTGAACAGACATGGATACACTGATATTTTCAGCATATTTCTTCTTGCTGCTTTGGAGAAGAGCCCCCCCCCCCCCCACTTTACACACACACACAAAATCCTCTCTCAAATAAGAGGTCAACTGCTCTTCTGAAGCACTTCATCATTTCAAATAATCTCAGAGAAGAAACGTGTGGACAGTAGAGCATTCGCTAGTTACCTCGAAGTGGGAAGGGAGATTCCACATGGAGGTGAGAGGATCACTTATCCTTGTCCTCTGGGAAGTTGTCAGTAGCCCCTCTCCAGAGAACACAATGTCTCCTTTTCTAGAACCATCTGATGCATGCCTGTGCTTTTTTCCTCTCTCTTCCTTTGTCTTTTCTCTTCCAGCAAACACTTCCTGAATGCCCTCCGGGCTAGACAATGTGTACTGAGTGTGGTGAGGGAAAGAGGGAAGGACACAAAAAGAACCCAAAACAGAACTGGCCCTAAAGCAGCACACAGCGTGTCGGGGGAGGCCAGGCAGGCTCCCAAGTGATTCTGAGAGCAGCTGCCAAGTGCACTGAGAAGTCCCACCTGGTGAGGCCCATCCGTGACTCAGCACTGCCTCTTCTGACGCATCTGGTCTCCCCGTTCATGTGCTATCTTGAGAGAGGACACTGAAGTGTTGCTTTTACCTGCCCAGCATCTGTTTCTCCTCATGGTAATGGCATCCTGCTTTTGCACTGAAGATAGTCCAGTGGGACAGACTGTTAAAGCGCCATTCCTCACTCTTGCTAAAACTTGGACAAGTATCCCAGGCTAACTGACTAAATTCTCTCCCTCTTTCTGAAATGTGAACCTTGAGTGGAGTGATGCTAGGATAGAAAATGGCCAGAGCCAATTCTTCCTCTGACCACGCCAGTGACACTGTTTCCACCACCTAGATTTCTGGAGCTACCCTAGGCCTTATCCTTAATAAGGATGAGACCTTCAGCCTTTTCAACAATCCTATGAGCTACCTTCAGAGCCTTCCATACATTTATTTTTATTTAAAACCTCCATTAGCTTGACTCTATTTCTGCTGTTTGCATAAACGAGACTCCAGTGGATACCCTCCTGGAATGGAGACCAGACCTCACTGTTCTTCTCTATATCCTCACGTGGTGCCCTACATGCAGTATCTGCTCAACAAATATTAGTCAGTTGACAGTCTAAGAAAATGTATCTCAGGATGAAATGTCTTCTATCGCTTAGCCAGGTGCTATTTTGGGAGATGGGCATCATTCCAAAATTTTTCTTCCAGGTAATTTACTTCTTAAGGTTTTGTTGTGCCCTATAACAATAATGAAAGCAAAGATGACCTCTTGCTTATAGCCACAGACTGCACTTTGCCTTAGCAGTAGTGGAAAGACTTGAGTAGATCTGTAGAGGATATAGCCTTAGAAGTTTAGAGTTGCTGGAACCTTCAAGGTTGTTTAGACCTAAGAAGGAGGTGTGGTTTTATAGTGAGGTCTCAGAATTAGTAGCACTCTTATCATGAGTCAATAACCCAGTAAGTGCCTTTAGTTGCTAAGTTGCAAGTTGACTCATTTTTGTGATGTCTTTCAGTGTATGTTATAAATTAAATTTTTGGAAATTGAATTATAGCTTAAATGCTCTTCTAGAACCTGCAAACTAAAACCAGGTAATGATAAATTCCTTTGTAAACTGGAGAATACTGATGCAAAACCCAAACAAACCAAAAACAAGGTGGGGGGAAGAAGGGAAGAGGGGAGCTTTGAAAGGACATGTATTACTATTCCTGGAAATATTTTTAAGAAATATTCAAGAGAGTAAATATATTATTCATGTACTACCAGTGTATTAATGTCAATCTCTGCATCGATATCTGTATCTACATATACACTGATGTTCCTCATAGCACTGTTAATAATAGCCCTTACAGAAGGTTGGTTAAGATTTTCAGAGGCCCAGGCACCAATAACAGTGAAGTGGTCCCTGTAGGTAAGTCAAAATCAAACATACTAAATGATAAAATAGAGGCAAAATTCTAACTACATTCTGACTTTTCTCATAATACCCATCTCATTGCCTTTAGAAAGACTAATTATTTTTATTGTTATTCTTGTTGGTAGGGGGGGTACAGTCTTACTCTGTTGCCCAGGCTAAAGTGCTATGGCCTCAGCTAAGCTCAGAGCACCCGCAAACTCCTGGGCTCAAGTGATCCTCCTGCCTCAGCTTCCCAAGTACCCGGGATCACAGGTGCCTACCACAATGCCCAGCTAATTTTTTTATTTTTAGTAGAGATGGGATTCCACTCTTGCTCAGGCTGGTCTTGAACTCCCGAGCTGAAAAGATCCTCCCACCTCGGCCTCCTAGACTGCTAGGATTATTGGCACGAGCCACCATGCCTGGCTAGAAAAATTAAATTTTTTAAGCCAGTGTTAATGTCCTTACTGCCCTAATCAGACACAAGTTGGCAGTGATGAGAATCTACTCTCCCTGACCTATCTTACTATACATATATCTCTATTGTTAGAATTAAGAAATGATGAGGGTGCATTGTTAAAAATAGGAAAAAGAGAATGAGGGAACTCTTTGGGTGCTGGAAATGTTCTGTTTCTTCCTCTGAATGGTGGTTACATGAGGATATGGACAATTTCACTGAGCTAAATGCTTGAGCTTTGTGTATTGTTTACAGTTATACCATCCATTCATCCTGTCAAATCTTTAATACTGATGTCTCTTAAGACTGACATTAGAGCTGAAGAGTTACCTGCACCAATACAAAAAATCTTTTCTTCCATCTCTTCCAGACATTCTTACCGATGGCCCATAAATACCTAAGGGAAAGGAGAAAGACCAGAGTTGGATCAGTACCTGAGTGAGTGGATTGGTAAACACATTTTGCTACAAAGTGCGGTCCTCATAAGCAAGGAAATGCATATGACTCAGAACAGCACAGATTTGGGAGCCTGTGGTTGAGCACAAGGACTGTAGACATCATTCACTCCCACTTGCCTGGGGAATTGTGGCCCATCATCAAACTTGACTTAGTTTCCTTGACTGATGCTGGAAAGCACCTTGGAAAACATTACATTGCAACTTAATTTGTAAATGTGCTAAAAGGTAGGGGAACTCCTGAAAGATGTTGCACAAGAAAGAAAAAAAGAAGTGATAGATCTCACAGCTCTAAACCCTTTGCCTCCTGTCAAATTTCATTCAGGAAAACCTTCCCTTGTGTTCTTTTGCTGTAATTCTGAAAACATTGGTACGTTACAGGGACAAAGTTCCAAGTCAACCTAGGAAGTCTTTTCTACTCCCTTCTTTCTTTTCCAAATATTTTTCTGTTGATGGAAATGAATCTTTACACAGTAGAAATGAAATAAAAAGGAAGATGAAGAACCCCAGAGGCACAGCTCAAAGCTGTTTAGAGGTTTTAAGATCAACGTTACTCATTCATTCATGAGTTATCCCACTTGCCTTGTAGGTTGTTATGTGAACTGGCATGTTGATCTAGGAAGTGAGGGGGGTGGCTTCAGGAAGGAAGGAGAGATCTGGTCATACTCAAATGCATTCAAATACTTGAATTCTAAAACTGGATTTACCTGCTATCAACAACCACCGGACAACTTCCAAGTCTTTATTTCACATAAAATCAGAAAGAATTTCTGCTTTGGAACATAATGGAGAATGCACCTAATTAAAATTTTTACCTTGTGACAAATTTCTGGGGCTCCTAGGAGGGGCTGGCAGCCAAAATCTACGCAGTTCTTCAAGCCAGGAAACTAAGAGTCATCATAGGTCCTTCACTTGCCTCACCCTTATTCCTCAGGAATCAAGGGCAGTTGATTCTTTACCCCTGGAGATTTCCTCACTCTGTTCCCTCTTCCCGTTTCCTACTGCCACTGTTTCAGTCCCTGCCCGTATCTGTGTGTCCATGGACAACTATAGAGGAGCCTCTTAATCACCTGAACGTTGCTTCCAAAGTATACCCCATCTCTTTCCATCCTCACTACTGCTCCCCACTCAAGCCACCATCATCCCCACCTGGACTGCACAAGAGCCTTCTAACTGCTTTCACTCTCAGGAAGGGGCAAGAGAAAAGGCAGAGAGATGAGCAAAGAGATGGCCATGAGACTGCAGGCGGGAGAGGTGGTGGTGGGACTGAAGCTGAGGCGGTGAGTGTGCTTGGATGGCTAGTAAGTTCATTAGCCCTGCACAGCTCTGAGGCCAACATAGTCGTGTGATGTTAAATGGATCACTTAGCTGTCCTCACCAGTGCTTGAAATAATATGTTAATATATTCATGGCAGAAACAGATATAAAAGGGAAGCTCAGCCAGGGCTAAAGAGACATGCACAGAGAGGGAGAGTTATTGGCCTGTGACAGTTGAGAGTATAGTCGTCCACGTCCAGGTCTACCAGTTACCCTGAGATGCCGGGCAAGATACTCCGCCTCTTAGTGCGCTGTGAAACAGGGCAGAAATGAATGATTCCTCATTCACAGAATTGTTGTGAGCATAAGAGATGAAGCTTGTGAAGTTTAAGAATGAACCATGGCAGAGAGCAGACGCACAATAAATGTCAGGTGTATCATAAAATCTCTCTGTGCACAGAGGAAGATGCATCATTATTAGCAGTAAATCACTAAAGACATGAAACCAAATCTCCTCAGGCTTATGTAAGGCAAGTGGTCAACTTAAAAGATCGAATGAAAATAGTGGGAAAAAAATGTTATAGTTTGGATGTAACAGTCTCACATTTTTCTGGAATTATAACTGGCAGGTACTACGTGTGTCCCCTTGCCTTGCATCCACATAAAGAGATTTGAAACAATGAATACAGGTACAACATCTAACATGTGTATAATCTCATTTTTTTAATAGTTAAAACTGGAAATTTTTAATAGTTTAAAAATGGAGGTAGGAAAAGGAATTCACTAGAAGCCACCACTTGTAATTCATATTGAATCATTAACTTTTCTTTCAGAATAAAGATAATAGCTACTGCTTAGTACAGCGTTACTAGTTTTCTGCACTGGGCCAGTCACTTTAAGGGAATTTAGTATAGTCACCTGGAAGGGTTAAGAGTTCACATGGAGAGAGGTGTTTCTTGGGTTTGTGTGCAATTGTGAACCAATTGCTAGACTTATCTTACCTTGATTTTCTCATCTATACAATGGGGATAGTAGTACTATTACCTATGTTAAGGATTATGAGGATGAAAGTAGAAAAAGCGCTTAGAACAATACCTGGCACAAAGCAAATACTATCAGCTACACCATTATACTAGTATTTCCATTTTGCTGGGAAAGGTGTCCCAGACTTTATCCTCTCACATTCCACTTTTGAGATTTATCCCACATCTGTCCACCTATTCTATGATTTGCTTGATATTCTTTACATGAATAAATTAATTCTATGGTTGGAACTCCCACAGCTGAATGACAGCCAGAAGTTTTTCTTTTTTTGAGACAGAGTCTCACTCTGTCACCCAGGCTAGAGTGCCATGGCATTCACAGCACTCTCAAACTCCTAGGTGCAAATGATCCTCCTGTCTTAGCCTCCCAAGTAGCTGAAACTACAGGTGCCCACCACAACACCTTGCCAATTTTTTCTATTTTTTAAAGACAGGGTCTTGCTCTTGCTCAGGATGCTCTTGAACTCCTGAGCTTGAGGGATCCACCTGCCTCAGCCACCCACAGTGCAAGGATTATAGTCCTGAGCCTCTGTGACCAGCCAACAGTCAGAATTTAAACTCAGAACAGTCCTCTTTATCATACTCTTCTCCCTCCCATTCTAGATGATAAGCCTTGGTTTCTTTTTTGGAGTAAGAACTTGCATTGATATCCTAATAGAACAGAGGGGATTTCTGGTTACAGGCTTCTGAATGGGAAAGCTGGTGGGATCAGAGAAAAATTAACAATTCTCCTTTGGAAAGTATCAGTTGCTTTGTGTGAGGGAGGGCTTTTCCCTCCGAAGTTTTCCTCAGAATTTATTGCTAATTTGGCACCTACCAGAAGGTGTCAAAACCAAGAAAAACGGAGGGCTGCAATGTACTGTTTCTGTCTAGTCAGCTCTGGCTATTTATTTTCTTGGGCTGAAACATGCTCATTAAACAAGACGCACAGCACCTGGAGCAGATGGAAGTTCTGTTACCGCAGACACGCTTCCCTTCCAGTTCCTCGCACTCCAGACAGAGCTAGCTGTGTGGGCATTAGTGGCCTCCACTCTCTCCTTCAGGCTGTCTGAATATGTGGAAATCTGGACTTACCAATAGATAAATCAACATTCCAGTGTCGGGAGCCACAGGATAGCTTAGTGGTTACAGCTCAGAGTGGAGGGAAAACACCTAGGTGGGAATTCTGGTTCTGCCATTAACTCTCCTTTGACTTAGCTGTACTGTGCCTCAGTTTCCTCAGCTGTAAAATGGGGATAAAATAATATCTATCTCATAAGGTTGTTGTGGGGATTTGTGGAGAAGATGCACTTTAAGTGTTCAGCATAGTAACTGGCACATGGTAAAGACTAGAAAAATGTTAGGCATTGTTGTCATGCTTATTACTATTAGTCGTAGTAGAAATAGTGGTCCTAGTGGAAAGAGTATATAATTGCCAACATCGCAAAGGGTTTCTCTTTGGATTCTTCATTTGAATTCAGCTTTTCAGTGTGCATCTATTGGGAAATAAAGGGAGGCACGCATGTCCAGTTTTGGAACTCCAGGCCAAACTTCACATCATGACTCTACTATATCTTTCCTTGTGGTATTTTTTTAAAAAACCAATGCCAGTAGGTCACTGGCAGGCATGCCTGTCATTTGCTGGGGTCATTTTAGTTCTATGAGAGATCAGAGTGAGCTTCAAGGGACTAATAAAGGAAGAATGTATATTTGGGTTGAACTCCCCAGGAATCTCCTAAACTGCTGAGTTATGGAAGACCCCTGGGCGGGGGTGTCCCTCTGACCTGGGATTACTTGACAGGGCAGCAACATGCAATTCTTGTAACTTTTCATTTGTATATAAAAAGGACAGTTTTCCCTTATGTGATGTTGTGAATTTAATATGAATCGGTCATGTACTTAACAACAATACTTGTTTATTAGGGATCTACTAGGCTTAGCACTAGGCTTGAACATGATGAGTTAATGTGGTAACTATTCATGGAATATTTTTTTCCTCTTAACAATTTTTTTTATTAAATCATAGCTGCATGGGGAACATTTTTATTGTGTGGATGATTGAGGATAAGCTTCTAATGCAGGGAAAAGGACATTTTCCAGAATTGCTTGCCACTAAGCACCGTACAGAGGGAAAGGATTGCTGAGAGAAACATGGAAACCCAGGACAGGCCAAAGTTTCATAGCAAGGAGACATGAGGCCGAAAGTCCCTGGAGTTGGTTCTGCTCTGGTCTAAGTGGAGAGTAAGATTCAGCTCTGAGGGGGGAGGGTGTTGGTGCCTCTGTGCTGCCTGGTACATCATAAGTGATCATGAGGCAAGGCAGTTTCTTGGTTAAAAATTCTTTTAAAAATGATTTTATAATTATTAAAATCCTTTTAAATCTCTTTTTAATTGACAAATAATGAAGACCATAGAGATTAAGTGACTTGCCTATAGCTAGTAAGCGGCTGTACCAAGGATTTCATTCTAGGCAATTTAATCTAATTCATATTTAGACATAATAAGATGAGAAAGAAGATAAAATGGAATTATAAATAATATTCAGTTAATTTAAACAGAGGCAGAAAAAGAGGAAAAAGAGAACAAAGATCTAAGGGGACAAATAGAAAACAGCAAGATAATGAATAGCAAAATGATAAATTTAGACCTATCCATACCATAAATCACATTAAATATGAATAGACTAAATAATCCAATTAAAAGATGTGAGTTAAAAAGTTAGACCCAACTCTATGCTGTCTATAAGAAATGTACTTTATAAAAATGTCAGTAAGTTAAAAGTAAAAGGACAGGAAAGGATTTATAAAAATATAAATAAGTTAAAAATAAAAGGATAGAAAAGAAGTCTAGAGTTTTCTATCCTTTCATTATTTTTTATTTATTTATTATTTTTCTTGTTGGGGATTCATTGAGGGTACCCAGAACCAGGTTACACTGATTGCTTTTGTTAGAGAAGGATCCTCTTATGAATGTGTCTTGCCCCCAAAAGGTATACCACAACCCTTGTCCCTTCACCCCCCACCTCCTTTTATTTTAAAACACAGCTAACATTTACTATGCTAACAGTTTTTTTAAAAGCTGGCTTGGCTATATTACTGTCATGTACAGTAAATTTCAGGGCAAAGAATAATCCCAGGGATAAAGAAGATCACTTCATAAAGATAATGGGGTAACTTCATCAGAAGAGAGTAATAATCTTAATTGTTTATACGTCTAATAGCAGAGCTTCAACATATATGAAGCAAAAATGGACAGAACTGTAAGAAGAAACAAATCCAAAAGTATACTCAGTTATTCTGATATCTTTCCCTTAGTAATTCATAGGGAAAGAAGATATAGAATATTCAAACAATGCTACCAACTGACTTGGTCTAATTGACATTTGTAGATAAAAAGTCAACAAAGAAGATAGATGGAATCCTAACAATATTTAATTAGTCTGGTCCAGTAGTCTGGTTTTAGAGTCTGTGCCAATAAGATGGGGTCTTGGAGGAGTGTGATGGTTTTGATGAACAAGAAGTCTAGAGCAGAGGCATAGCTAAGAAAATAACAGAGGAAAGGGGACTTTGAGAAGATGGCTGATGATTATAAACTATATCCCCTTTGAGGTTTGTTAAAATATAAAAGGAAAATTAGAATTGCTATGAATTACTCCAGATTGCTAGAGTGTGGTTCACTGAATGAATCCAAAGTGAAGCCACATGGTGCTCTGTATTTTAGTCAAGCTTCGGGTCCTTCATTACAGTTGAACTGAAAGGTTTAATTCTAGACTCAGGTATGATTCTTACTCTGACTTGGGAAAGTCTTTTCACTTCTTTGAGCCTCAGTTTCTCTATCTGTAAAGTGGGGATTCATTTATTTACTTTTGCACCCATGTAACAAATAATTTATTAGATTTCTGCTACATGCCAGGCCCTCTACTAAGGTGCTGTGAGCAAAGGTGACAAATGTCCCTTCTGATAAGGAACTCACAGTCTGCGGGGGAAGACAGACACTAATAAACAAAAGTGTACAATACATGTGACAACAGTAAGTAAGTACTCTGGTGAAAAGAAAGCGGAGTAAGAGAGGAGGACACAAGTTGGCAGATGAGGCTTTCTGAGAAGGTGTAGAGACATTGAGAGACGAAGATGAGCCACTGGACATCTGGATGAGAGGCAGAACAAGTGTCAGGGACAAGGGCCCTGAGCTGGGTGGGGGTGTACTCAGTACCTTTGCGGAAGAGCAAGGAGGCCTGTGAGCTGGGCAGTGAGCAAGGTGCGGCACATAGCAGCAAAGCTGCCTTTTACCCTCAAGGAACTAGGAGTCACTGGAGGTTTCCAGCATTGGAGTGACAGGATCTGACTCAAGTTTTTGTTTTTTAAAAATTCCTCTCTGGCTTCAGGGTAGAAAAGACCTTATAGGGAGGCATGAGCAGAAGCAGGGGGCCTATGTATAAGGCAGGAGCAACATGTGAGGGGAGCAGTGGCAGAGGCCTGGAGGCCAGTGATGAGATGAGGTCGGGGGGTGGCTAGGAGTCTTGATTTATCTAGAAGGTGGAGTGAAAAAGAGTTTGACAGTGGATGAGATGTGGGGCCATAATGAGGGAGAAACATCAAAGACTACTCCAAGGTTCTTGTTCTGGGCATCTGGGCAAAGGGAGAATCATTTATTAGGATGGGAGAATGCACTAGCCTAGTGCTTAAGGCTGTGTCAGGGATAAAATGAATGCACTTTCTGAACTTGAAAATATCCTGTTGATGTAAAAGATGAAAATTAGCTACCTAGCAATTTCTTTCTTTTTTTTTTTTGCAGATTTGGCCAGGCTTGAACCCACCACCCCTGGTATATGGGACTGGCATCCTACTCCTTGAGCCACAGGTGCCGCCCACTACCTAGCAATTTCTAATTCTCAAATAAAGATGTTCAGATATTAATGTTTTAAGATCAAAAGGCAGTGTTGACTTTTCTCATTGACGTTTTTCTATTCCATAAGGAAAGTTATTCTGAATGGCCCAGTGGCTCATTCAAGAAAACAGTGTATACCAACAGGCAATTCCCAGTGATTCTGCTGATCCTTTTATGGTTCAAAAAACATTAAAGTGGATACAATTTAAAACTTCAGCTGTGTTTTCTTAAAAATTCCTTTCTCTCTCCCACTCTTTAAGCTGTGACATTACTCTGATATTTCTATCCCTTTTTCCCATATGAGAGGGCTCAACAAAGCTATTTTAAATCTAAGTGAAGAAAAATTTAGTCCATAAACATTTTTAATTTCTTCCAATAGCCCCTTATGCAATTGAGATTGCTGACCCCTGATTTAGGCCACATTGAATCTGAAGGTGTGATTAGGGCATCCACTGATTACTTTTTGGAGCATTTTGAGCTCTCCTGTATTTCCTGGCAGAGGTGATTTTCATATGGCAGTCTAGTTGTATGAAACAGCTATGGAACCTGCCAGAGTGAGCTACATACTCCCTCTGTCACCTGTAGGGTCAAGGTAGCCTGGAATACATTAATAAGATGATTTTACAAATGAATTCAAATTGGTGCAGTTTCCAACAGCACGAATGAAAAGAACGTGAGACATGACAAACAATACCTATGGCAAGTGGTTGTTGTGGGGACTAAATGAGAGAGTGTTGGTAAAGCCCCTAGAAGAGTGCTGCAGAGGGGCCCACAATGCGGGCTGAGGTGCTGATCCTTCTAAAGAGGTTGAAGAAAAAAAAAAGAGCAGTTTAGAGCACAGATCCCTTCCTTCCTCTTCCTGTTCTCTTTCTGCTTTCTCTCTGCGCACCCCTCTTCCTTCCCCTTCTCTACCTGCCCCCTTTTTGCTCACTCATGTGCTGGTTCCTTCAGCAAGTATTTTCTGAGTACTTGTGAGGCAGGATTTTGCTGAAGATGCAGCATCTCTTCCTGTAGACCAGTGGTTCTCAATCTTCCTAATGCCTCAACCCTTTAATACGGCTCCTGTGGGTCGCGACCCACAGGTTGAGAACCGCTGCTGTATACTACAGGAATCTAACAGAATTCTCAACCCCTCTGTCCTGAGACTAGGATGTTTACCACTGAGGGGAAGAAGTACTACAAAGATATCCCATTAATATCTTTGGAATATACATGTATGCCAAGAATTTGATAAGAAGGAGGAAAAATTGACCTCAGACATTTCCTAAGAAGCTGATTTAATTGAGAAAGAGCCATTTGTGCGTCATTGTGGATGGTTGACAAAGGACTGAATGTGTACTTAGGGCCTGGCTCACTTCTTCAAGGCCTCTGCATACCCCCAGACAAAAAAGCTTTGCCCTAATTCTACCTTGAGTTTGGAATAATTTGGGCTCAACATGGGCAATGCAAATCCCCCCAATCCAAGCCAGAGCTTGGGTTCAGTAACCAGTCTGCAGCTCATGGGTGGCCTTTGCTTTGTCTGGAGCCCTTCACACCTGAGCCTCTCTGGTACCCTGACAGGTAAGTATCTACCTTTCCTTGGAAACTTGGGCTTTCTTTGTTTCCTGGCACTCTCCAACACCACCCTGAGGGTACTGTGTCTTACTCCCTGACAGCGTACGCTGTGGTCTCCTTATCCACTGGGACATCCCTTACTGAACTGGCCACAAGCTCCTGGACTTCTTTTATATTTTTGATACGGAGCCTCAAGCTATACCACTGGGTAGAGTGACATGGCATCACAGCTCATAGCAACCTGCAACTCCTGGGCTCAAGCGAGTCTCCTGCCTCTGCCTCCCAAGTAGCTGGGACTACAGGCGCCCGCCACAACACCTGGCCATTTTTTGGTTGCAGCCATCATTGTTGTTTGGCGGGCTCAGGCTGGCTGGGAATTCGAACCTGCCACCTTAGGTGTACGTGGCTGGCGCCTTAGCCGATTGAGCCACAGGCGCCAAGCCGCTCCTGGAATTCTTATGTACACCTCTGTAAACCTGTCTTAATGAGTGGCCCTAATTTGTCAAATGTTTGGTACACACAACCAATTCTCACTTCTAAGGGCAGTTTTAGCACTGCAAGCCCTATGATAAACACACACATATTCAAAAGAGAATTAGTGAGATCTTTCTAGTAACCAGAGAGATATTCTGCTAAGCAGAATGACAGGAGGTTAACAAAGGGAAATAATGCCTTCCCTTCTACTGTTAAACAGTCCACTATTCGGAGTTACACAGCTCAGCTCCTCTCAGTCATCATATTTTTGAGATAACAGGGCTGGTTCAAGTGATTTAGTTTAATAGGCCAAGCCTAACATATATTTAGTTGTCAATAAACATTTTCTGTATAAATCACTGGCTTAATCTGCAAAATAAATCTGTATTTTTTTTAACCTATTCTTTTTGCTCTACTTGAAATTACTTAATTGGTTATTTTTTGTCAAGATTTTATAAAATAAAGATGGTCACATTTTTTTCTATTTATTGCCCATTCACTTAAATGCTACATTAAATGCTAAAACTGATTCAATGTGAATTGATGGTTTGAAGGTGGCCTATGGTCACTGCTCGCAACTGATGGATGGGGTTGTTAATCAAGGCGCAGGTGAGTGATTCGTACTTTCTGAATGATCTGGATGAGGCTGACAAGGTACACTGAGCCTATAAAATCTCCCAACACCAGAATCATCTCACATACTTCTAATAGGTTTTGACCTGTATTGGAAGTCCTATCAGACAAAGAGAAGAAATTATTCTTCTTTGATAGCAAAAATGCAAATATAGTAATCAGAATTGAAGAAGCCTATAGTAAATTTCATAGTTAAATATTTTAATGCGTTCTCATGAATCCTTTATATTTCTTTCCAGATAGTTCAGTGAAGATCTTGTTTTTGTTTCTTTTTTTTTTTTTTTTTGAGACAGAGTCTCACTCTATCACTCTCCGTAGAGTGCTGGAGCATCACAGCTCACAGCAACCTCAAACTTCTGGACTCAAAGTACTTCCCTCAGCCTCAAAGTAGCTGGGATTACAGGTGCCCACCATAATGCCCAGCTATTTTTAGAGACAAAGTCTCGCTCTGGCTCAGGCTGGTCCTGAACCTGCCTTAGCCTCCCTGAGTGCTAGGATTAGAGGTGTGAGCGCTGTGCCCGGCCCTTTGTTTCTATTTTTGTTTTGATAAACAAAGGGATGTGGATCCAGAATCACACTTGGCAAAGAAACACTTACCCAGAATGCTTCATGTTTTGAGGCTTATCCATTCGGACAGCAAGTTTGATTTTGAGATCTTGATCAGGGCAGTTTTTGGAGACCGTCATCTTGTGCCACTCAGACTGCTTGGGGCTGTTTGGAGTGGGATGGAGAATAACCTGTAGGGAAAAAAGACAATCACCTTAGCCAGAAAACAGAAGAACTAGTATGTTTTGTATATTAAACTTCGATGCTGAGCAGTGGAGTGATGTGACCAAGTCCCCTAGCCAAGTCTTTGCTAGGCGCTATGGCTGGCTGGAGATGAGCTGCCAGGCCCAAGGACAGAAATACATTCTCCTGCTCCTCCTCTCCCTTTCTGGTTAACTTTGTCGAAGAAAAAAATCATGACTCTGTGATTCTGTTTTGACTTTTTGAAAGCTCAGAAGTCCTAAAGAAACCCTGTCCACACCTGCATCTTTTCATTTTCATATAAGAAGACAGATGGTGAATGGCAGACATGGGCTTAGTTTTACAGGGCCCTTCTAGTCCACCTTTGCTCTCCACTATTCTTTAAGATTTCTTTCACTATTTTAAATTCCTTAAAGGCCACAGAGGAAAATGTAAGGAAGTTTTTTAGGTGGAAGAGAAATGTAAGGCTTAGAGAAGGGACGGGACTTGTGTAGAGTACCACCTTTCAACCCAGTTCACCTGATTGGAAATCCTATCAGATAACACCCAACCTCGCCCTGGCATAGACGGTGCACTTGGCGTGGAGAAGGATCAGCTCCTAGAAAACGCCTCTCACTGGTGTGCTTCAGAGATGGCACTTGGACTTGAGTCTTCTGCCTCAGCTCTCCTTGTCTCGGATGCGGGGTGTGAAGTGAGACCTAAGTAACTCTGTAAATCCCTTTTTCATCTTGTGATGACAGAGTTCTCAGGAGCCACGTGGGATCCAAGGAACATGCACTCATGGAGGAGTTAAATATTTGGAAAATCCCCTCAACTAAGGGAACATGAACTAAATATAGGCACAACAAAAGCTGGGCTTGCTGAGATTTGCTTTTGTGATGGCAGTGTGCCCTGGTTTGTTGCATGCTGCTTTGGCTGTTTTCAAAGCATTTATTTTCTCCAGGTGCAGGAAAGGCGGGCTCCTTGCCTGAGCTTCTTTCTCTGCTGGAAGGAGCTGGGCGGGGCTCAGAGTCTCAGGGGTGGATTCTCTGGCCTTGTAGAAGCTGTGTCAGCTATACCTGTCATGCAAGTGTGGCCCATACTTAGAGGCTAGACATTTTTGTGCATCTATGGAAAATCCTCTCAGAAAGGTAGGAGGCCAAGGCATGAAAAAAAAATCATTTTGACA
Source organism: Galagoides demidoff (assembly GCA_963574575.1). Classification (NCBI taxonomy): domain Eukaryota; kingdom Metazoa; phylum Chordata; class Mammalia; order Primates; family Galagidae; genus Galagoides; species Galagoides demidoff. The sequence continues at coordinate 16,497 of CAUYQV010085750.1, forward strand.
TGCCTCATATGTGCTGATTTCCCATGTCTTCAGATTCTGTGCCTGACCCTTTGACATTTTATTATACATTATATATGTTTACTTTGTGTTAATATATATTCCCTTTACTATATATATCATAAAATACATACAAATAAAAGATGGGCTAAAGATTTAAAAAAATGCTATGTTTCAAATGCCTTACTAATTGTGGTGGTTATTTACTATTATTAGCTATATTTTAAATATTTTAAGGTACCACATATATTTAGGGGAAGTTGCATCGTTAATAAGATTGGTTGTAAATCTGTAGTTCAAGTAGTCTGAATAACTGCAAAATGTCTGGACTGACGTCTCACCCCATCTGATGATGGCAGCACTGTTTACATCTCAGGATACTGGACAGTCAGGCGTCAACTCCAACATTTTCTTGTTTCCATCAGCCTCTCATTACTAGTATCAGAGCTTTTTGACATCTTAGGCCATTTGTTTATTCTGTGAGGGTCCATTTAATTAAAACTATGTCATCAGATGTAGAAATTCATGGAAGTGGCACCAGCAAACTGTGACATGTCATAGGATGGAGGCTGGGAGTAAATGAGAGAGCCAGGGTATCTCTGGGTCACAGGGACATCCGCCTGCCCTCAAGAAGCTCCTTGATCTTACATATCACCCTGAATCACATGCCACATCCTGAGGCCTGACCTTTTGGGAGATGGACAGGAGGGTGGTGTGGACCCCAGTGAGGCTGACCCTGAGTGAGGAAGGGGTGTGATATGCTGGGAAGCCAGGAAGGGGTGGGGCTGTGAGAGGAACCCCAGCCAGGACCAGAACAGCAGCCGCAAAGGCCCTTGGCTTCCTTCTGCTCCTGCCCATTTGGCAAAATCAAAGCAGGAGCAGCACTCCGGGCACCCGGAGCTCGTTAACAGGCTTCCCACCATATGGATTCTGGGCATGTTTCCCACTGGCAATATGGTGTCCATTCATGTCACAAATGGCCGCAGCTCATTACTGGCCGCTCCACAAAGGCTTCTTCCCGCCTTGTGGTTGCTCCTGGGGAGACTGTCTCCCCAGAGTGGATGGAGAGATGAAATGACTGCAGTTGCTGCAGTTGGCTTCTGTCTTTGTCACCATGCTGCCACGCCCCTGATGGGCCCCTGGCTCCTTGGCATGCATCAGCCCTGAGGGATTACTAGAGTCCTTCGGGGTGCCTGTGAGCCCCGAGTAGACCAGGGACCTCATCTGGACATGGCAGGCTCCTCATCAGCCAAGGCCCTTGTGTGCTGTGCTTTGATGCGGGGATGCTGATGTGCCCGCCATGACCTATAGCCAGCCACAGCTTCTCCTGGTTGCCTGGGCACACAGGAGAGGCCTGGCCCAGGCCTCCACAGCTTAGCCTTGCTCTCTCTCCACCACTACCCCCTGCTGCTCAGACGCTGCAGTTGGGCCTGCTTGCTGCACACTTCCTTCCCAGCTGTGCTTTCTCTAACAGGACACTTCCCGCATTGCACTATGACTTCTGGGTTTACGTCTGTGTTTTATGTCTAGTACGCTTTGTGAGGGCGAGGATTTGTGCCTGTCCTTACTCCTGTTTGCTCACAATCCTATCTGTTGAATGAAAGTTTGATAATATTGCAGCACTGGCAGGGCGTAGGGAAACAAGTGCTCTCTTATGCCTTTTGTGGTAGTATCAGGTGGACAAGCTCTGTAGGGGACAGCTTGGCAGTATGTGTCACCTTTCAAATTTTAGCCAGCAAAAATAATTTTTTGGGAAATTTTACATACTATGCAAGGAAATAAATTACAGGCTACTCACTGGAGGAGTTTATATAACCAAAGATGAAATAATCAGAAATCCATCAATAGAGGACTTGGTAAATAAAATGTTACATAATAGGATACTATGTAGCTATGTAAAAAGGATGACAGGCCAGTAAGGCTGATAGGGAATAATTTCCAAGCACACTGATATTTCAAGCAACATGCAGAGCAGTTTATATACAGTAACTTTCCATTGTGCCTTTTTTTTTTTTTTTCTTGAGGCAGTCTCACTGTGTTGCCTAGGCTGGAATGCCATGGAGTCACATAGCTTACAGCAACCTCAAACTCATGGGCTCAAATGATTTTCCTATTTCAGCCTCCCAAGTAGCTGGGACTATGGGCACCCACCACCAGTTATGCCTGGCTAACTTTTCTATTTGTGGTAGAGATGGGGTCTCATTCTTGCTCAGGCTGTTCTTGAACTCCTGAGCTCAAGCAATCTTCCTGTCTCAGCCTCCCAGAGTCCTAGGATTATAGGCATTAGCCACTACACTCAGCCATTTGTGATTTTTTTAAAAAAGGGATATATATACATATACTTATACCTCAATGTATACACATGTATTTTAGGAAGGATACACCATAAATCCAAAACAAAATTTTTGTTAGGGTAGGGATACCAGTGCAAGGTAGGAAGAGAGCATTAGCTTTCACTATTTACATATTTTATTTATTTTTACAATGTGCATGGATTTTTTTTAATTAAAAAGGTTAACAAAAATGAAACATAAGAAAAATGAAACAAACTAAAAAACGGTCGAATGAATGAATGTAACACCAGGATTTCGAATGTGGCTCTGCTAAGCTTGGGAAGAATCAGGGCATAGAAACACTATCTTGTGGAGGTCCAAGGAACAGCCTCCCATTATCACAAAAAAGACCACACTGGTGGGTCACCCAGCTGCTGCCAGTGACAATGCTGCCAGCAGAGGGCACCCAGCCACATCAGGGCCAGGCAGGCAGGCTCTGCTGCTGCTGGTAGAAAGTTTGATTGACAACTAGGATCTGGGGGAAGGTATGATGAGGCTGGAGCAAAGAATGAGTCACTACAAATGAGTGAGTGTGGGGGGCTGTGGCCAGCTCGCCCTTCACCAGAGCCCAGGGGTTTATTTTTGCCTAGGGACAATTTAGTGTAGTGACAATTGCTCCACAGAGGAGTTGGTATCATTCCTGGCAGGCGGCTGAACCCTCAGGGCAGCAGTGTGCCCATCTGCACAAAAGAGGTCCTGATTGTGTCTGCCTCAGTGTGTCGTGGTGAAGGGGCCCCAAGGGGCTAGGCATGAAGGACAGTGGTCCGGCCAGTGGTGAGTGTGTGACACGCGGGTCCCTGACTGCCTGGGTGGCTCTGGAGAAGTTTTCTGCCTTCTGTGAGAATGAATTTTCTCCTTTAAAAAACCAAGGATTTGAATAGTGGTTTACTTTCCTGAGTGGAAACAGTTTTGAGAAGCTGGTGAATACTTGGGCCTAGCCAGTCCAGAACAACACACCCTCGCACCCCCCTATGTATTTGCAAATGATTTCCAGGGCATCTGGGCTCCTGGGAAGCCTTTGTGGATCCAGGTTGAGCATTCTTGGACTAGTCAGTCATACTCGTCTCTTCTCACAGGAATATGTTGAGTCTCTGAGACTCTTATGATTCTTGACATGCACCTTCTTGGAAAAAGAAAAATTTGAAAAAAACCAAAAATGGGTTACTTTCTCTACTCTGTGTCTTCCCTAGGGAACAGAAATGACTAGTTCATTTCTTAAGGAAAACAGTTAAACCTTTTCTTTTATCCTTCTCCTCCCTATTCCGGGAGGGGGTACTGTTTTTGTTTTTGCTGTTTACCTTATTTACTTTTTATTTTCCTCCATGTGAGGTTTACGTCCTAGCAATGTGATTCCATATCAGTTCTGTAGATGAGAGCCAGACTGAGAAAAAGGGGGAAAGAAAAACATGGGAGAAAAAGAATGCACAGAAAGTGAATTCTGGCAGGAAAAGAATGCACAGAAAGTGAATTCTGGCAGGCACGGTTCGGTGTGGGTGCCTGTGTGCTGATCTGGGGTGGTCTCCCATTATTTAATAGTGGATACCTCAGGGGCTCAGAGAGGTGCCCTGGCTAGGGTCACATGTCTTGGGCTGGGCTCTGGGCATAAAGTAGTGAACAAAATATTACGTAGCTTAGGTTTCTATCCCCACAGAGCTTTTACGGTCCAGTTGTGGAGGCAAGCCAAGATTTCTATCAGTTCTCCTTCTCTTTGTTTTGTTGGTGATAAGCTCAGGGGAGGATGTGAACAGGGCTAGGGCTGGAGTTGAGATAGTGAGTGAAGGAGGACGGGCCATCAGGCGAGGTCTCTCCAAGGAGGTGGCACTTATGCCCAGAAGATATTACATGTCTGAAGAGAAGACTCCAGGCAGAGAGAAAGCCCCTGGAGGGGAGAAAGAATTTCTTTTATCTGAAGGACTAAAATTTGGCCGACATTGCTGGGGCACAGTGGCTGGGATGAATGTGTGGCAGGTGGAGGTGAACCGGTGAACAGAAGCCGGATCCCATGGGTGTCATGGGCCCTGCTAAAGCATTCAGACTTTGCCATAAGTGGTGTGGGGCACAGAAACAAATTCAGCAAGCGACAATCCAAATTCTGAAAATAGTACTGGCTGCATGGTATAGAACCAAGGGCTGAGGCAAAGGAGAAAATCCCTCTGTCATTTCAGTGGTGTCAAGGGGGCCCCGCACAAGGGTGTTTTGAAAAATTTGAGGCCATTTTCATTGACAAAAACACTTGGTGGGGTCTCTGTTAGCATTGAATGGGTAGGGTCAGGGGCGTGAAACCTCCTGCAAGGAGTGAGATAATCCTCCCAGTGAGGAGGGTCCTGCAGCCCCTCTGAGGCAGAAGACCCTGTTTATAATGCACTGAGTCTACATCCTAACTCCTTCTTACATTTAAAAGCAAAGTATTTTCAGTATGTTTCCAGGGAAGTCAAGGGAACTTCACCTTGTCGGTAAATCAGTTTACTGACCTTGTTGGCCTTAGGAGTCCCCAGCCCAGCACACCTCCGTACTCCACCAGAGTTGTTTTGGTTGTCACCTCCACAGTGACTCCTCACATGTGGGCAAGCAAAGCACTGTTTCTTTAAGTCTCTGAGTATTTACACTTTGAACATTTTTACTATTATGTAATTTCCTTTTGTTTCTCTTTTATGTCATTGTATTGGCTTTGACTTTGTAAGTTGGCTGGGCAGTTAAGTCCTCTAAGAATTTCACTCTAAGATGGTAAAGGGTATAACAAATCTTTGCTGTAGAGAATGTTCAGGTCTGCTGGTCCTAAGAACCCCTGCTCTACCTTCTACATTGCAAAGTCTTATTATCTTGGGATTATGTAAGAAAAGCTGAGGCTCAGTAGGGTTCAGGGACTTGCTCAAGGTCACACGGCTAATATAGAGCCTGGGATTTAACTCCCATGCTGGTCTCTTGGTGGCCCATACACTGGGGACCCAGCTGGGGACAGCCACCCTGTGGAGTCCTGTTCGAGGCCTTTGTGACAGGCAGTGCTTACCCGCCCGAGCTCCTTGTCCTCCAAGGCCAGGACACCTGTGCTCTCCGTGAATAGCTTCACCTTCACAGCCGGCAGGGCATGTGTCGTGGAGAAGTCACCCTGGGTGCCCCAGCTGCAGACAGAATCAGAGAGGTCAGTGTAGACATGTCTGTCCTGACCAATGCTAAATTATTCTCCTCTTCCCAGGTCGGGTGAATTCAGGGTTAAGCTGAGACAGCGTTGGCTGTCACATCCTCCTCCCTCCCCTCCAGAGCTGCCAGAGTGACAAAAAGTGTTAATTAACTTGTTAGGCAAATGCAAGACAGATGCTCAGAAAGTTACCACAGGGTCTTCACAGAGCACTCTCAGGAATCACTTGGAATCAGCACGAAATCAGTTGGTGAGAACTTTCTCCCACCTATTTGCTGTATCTACCAACTCATCCAGGGCAACCACTATTATTTCATTGTATCTTGAATAGCCCTAGTTCTTTTTTTTTTTTATTGAATGGTAACTATGTACATTAATGCACTTCTGGGGTACAGTGTGGGGTTTTCACATGCAATCCGAAATACTTACATCAAACTGATCAACACAGCCTTCATGTCATTTTCTCAGTTATTGTTTTAAAAGGTTCTGATTCTACTCTTAGAGAGTTTTACTTGTACCCCTGTAAGATAAACCTCAAAAATGGTCCCTTCAATCCTCCTCCCTCCACCCATTTCCCCCTCCTATCTCCCTCCCCCCTCCCCACATTCTTAGGCTATTTGGTTATAGCTTTCATATAAAAGGTATAAATTAGTTTCATAATAGGGGTGTGTACATTGGATACTTTTTCCTCCATTCTTGTGATACTTTGCTCAGAACATTCTGCAAGTCTTATTTGACCACCACCTTCTCAGAGACACCTGCCCCGACCACCCACCCATCACCCACTGTCCTAATCTCGCTCACAGACACACTCTGTTATTTTATCGCTGGCATTGAGTCCCTTTTGTAATTAATATATTTATCAGTGGGTCATTTATCATTGTGTCCCTGTGTGATACCCAACAGATGGAGGACATTAAATTAATATTGAAAAGTTGAAAAACTAGAGGGTCTTAGTATCTTGGGCATGGAGACTTTTTTGTGTGTGACCACATGATTAGTGTGGGTTTCTACTCCATTTGGACAATGAGCCTTTGCTTTATTAAGTACAACCAGTACGTGACAGGTACCCCAACTATGCATTGTCTCCTTAAATGACTAAGTGAGTGAATGGTATATGTTTCACAAATAAGTTTTCTAGACTCAGTGCCTATGGCTCATGTGGCTAAGGCACCAGCCACATACACCTGAGCTGGCGAGTTCGAATCCAGTCCAGGCGCACCAAACAATAATGATGACTGCAACAAAAAATAGCCAGGCATTGTGGCAGTTGCCTGTAGTTCCAGCTACTTGGGAGGCAGAGGCAGGAGAAATGCTTGAGCCCAGGAGTTGGAGGTTGCTGTGAGCTGTGATGCCATGGCATTCTACCCAGGGCAACAGCTTGAGGCTCTGTCTCAAAATAAAATAAAATAAAAATAATTTTTCTAGAAAACATAAAATTGTTCATGTAAATATTCTATACATTTTTTTTTTTTTGAGAGTTTGTTTTGGCCAAAGTGAAGATCAGTTACAATGACCTTAAAATTTTTTTATGGCCATAACTATTCATCCTTGCTATACAAAGTACAACTTAAGGTCTCAGTCATTTGATTATCTGGATTCAGAAGAGTATTTTTGGAGAGGAGTCATGTTTTTTCCTCAGAATATTCTCTGAAGCTCAGTCCCCTCAGAGTGGAGCTGAGATGGCTTTTATTTAAGTTAGGTCCTTCCTAAGCAACTCGGTCCAGTTTTCAGTTAACTCATTTGAGTCTCCCCTCATCCCAATTCCCTGCTGGTTGAACAGTCTCTAACTCATTGCTACTTAGCATTTCCAGAAAAAAACAGCACGAGGAGGTGACAACAGAGAGAGAGGTTTCTTGGAGGAGACACATTTCCTTTTCTCCACATTGTCCAAAATTTAACTCTGAACCAAGCCAGAGGAACCAAATGCAAGAAGTTAGGCTATTTGTCCCAGAAAGACTGCACTGCTGAATTATACTTGGTTCCTATGCCTCGCCCTTCATTAAGGATCACAGTAAACAGCCCCATCAAAGCCATCCTCCTTGGGACCATTGTGAGTAACTGTTGAGAACGTCCTTCATTAAAACACATGATACGCTCTGTAGGAAAGGTCCCAGGAGACATCTTTGCAGGATCTGGATGTGAAGAACAGTTTGCTTTCTTCAAAAAGTGTTTGGTTTTTAAGTTACATAATCACTGCGAAATGTCCAGCTGGATAAATTCCTCTTTTCTTGTTGGCTGCTAGAAAGTTGGGAACCAAGTATATTTAGCCCACTGCTAACAGGCGCTCGCTGCTGTGTGCTCACTGACAGCCACCTTCCTGGCTCAACTTTCTCTGTGTCCAGATGTCTCTTTGGGGGACCACATTTATCTCACTTTATCATTGTTCTTTGTTTTAGAAATAGGGTATCACTCGGTCACCAGAGAGATGTCATCATAGCTCACGGCAACCTTGTGGAATACCAGCAGTGTCATCATAGCTCACTGGGCTCTCACCTTGAACTCCTGGGCTCAAGTGATCCTGCTGGCCCAGCTTCCTTAGTAGCTGGGACCACAGACACAGGCCACCAGGCCCAGCTTTGTGATCCACATTTAAACTGGTGCTGTCTTAGATACTCTTGGATGTGGCATTAGATTACTTTATCGATACAAGTAGACTATCACTAATTAAAGATTAGTAATAATGTCTATCTTGCTGAATCGCTGTGAGAATTACTCATACAATATGAGTAAACATATACAGAACTTAAAATTTAGAAGGTATTCAACAAATGATACTGGTACAGGTACTATTGGTGCTGCTTCTGCCATGACTGCCCCCATGCTATGATTTCCACCTTAAATTTCCTTACCTTACTAATCAAGTGTTGCCTGAAGCTTTAAATAGACTCTGGTTAGATTATTGTTTTAGCTTCAATTCTCGGTTCTCCCACACAATTACCCTAGTGACATGTACTGGATAACAGCTGGAGAGTATTAGGGATGTCAGTCTGGTTTTAATTTCATTAAGAACTACGTGGGACTGCTTCACGGATCTGGCCCCTCACTACTTAGAAAAGAGAAGGCACCACGCCTCAAAACGAGATTCTATTCATAATCCAGGGAATAATGTGGAAGTGTTGGGTGTCTGCTAGCCTTTTGCCACTCCAAGTGGGGTCAGAAAAACAATGGCATTGGCACCACTTGGGCACTTGCACCTCAGGCCCCAGCTCTGCACCTCCTGAATCAGGATCTGCAGTTTAACAAGAGCCCCAGGTGATTTGTATGCACTTTCCTGCTGAGAAGCACTGAAGTAGGACAAATTGTGTGACAGGCAATCGTGGCAGCCTGCGTTAGCTGGTGGAGAAGTGTCACAACGCCCGTCCACTAGGCAGAGTTTGGATGGGATTATGGGAAGAGCGTGCACACTGCACTCTGATGAGGGGTTCAGATTCGAGATCGGCCACTGGCCTGTTGTTCCACTCAGGAACAATTTTCTCCTCCTCTTAGAGCCTCAATTTCTTCATCTGTTAAAGAGAAATAATAACATGCTATGCAAGGTAGTTATCAGGATGGAATGAAATAATGCATATAGCTTAACATTGTAATACAATGTTTAAATGCCTCACAAAGAAATTGAAAATATAAGCAAGATGATATCTAAACAATTCCTTATGAAGCCTGGCTACAGTCTTTACCTGAAGCACACAGTATTGTGGGGCATCTCTATACCACAGCATCTAGAAAGTGAACATCCGGGGACCAGGTGCCAGGGTCGTGTGGGCCCTGTCTTAGGTGCGCATCTGCCTTTTGTTTCTCCAAGCACATTATCCGTGACCTTCTTGCTTGATTCTACCTCAAGGGCAAACCACCTGGGAAAGAGTAGCCCCGGCCCCCGAACCCTAGGAATTGTGAGTCTTGTTTGATAAAGAAAGGGAAATTGATTGACCCACAACCCAGAGACTGAAATTCACAGACGTGGAATGTGGACACAGCTCTTTTAACCCTAAACCCTTTCTGCTATGTGCTTTTATTAGATTATTATGGATATATTAAAGAATGTGGCATTGTAATTGGGAGTTTAATAATACCAATTCAATTATACCAATCCTGAGGTAGGATACCCTCATCTTTAAGGCCCATCCAGGGTATACAGCCCATTTGCCAACATTAGGAGCCTCTCGTTTAAATACTTTTGTAAATACAAATGATCATCTCCTTGCTTATAACCCCTTCTATCCCATTGGCCTCGGGGCTCTAAATTGGTTTTATGGTTCTGTTCCTTGCAATCAGGGGCTAAGCTCACATCCAATTGTGTTTTTCCTTAAGGAGAATGACCAGTGGCTTCCTGGAGTCTACCCTGTGTGATTAACTAAGTAATATTTCACCTGCATCGTCCTGGGCTAAATAGCATCAACATTTCACATCAGGACCTTGATTTACTAACCATCTGCTCAGAAGTCTGTCATCGACAGGGATGATTTCTTACTCTCTCCAGAATGCAAGACTTTGCCAAGGTTCTAGTGAGTCAAACTCTGACCTTGAACGCAAAAGGCATACAGTACCTCCCTGTTTAATTGGTTTAATTGTCTGCCTGTAAAGGTAGGCAAGGAGCTTTCTTGGTGTTTCTTGCTGAACTGCCTACATGTTAGAGATGTGACTTCAAGGCGACTCCATTTGGGGCTCTCTGGGGAATTTCTCCTTTATTGACACTTCATGGTTAGAATCCTTGATACAGTGATGTTTTAGTGGGAAGGAAGACAGATTCACTCAGATGCCTCTGGGAGGGAAGAAGAAAAGATTTAATGAAAAGATACCTGTGTATGCTAACCCAGGAAATGTCGAAAAAGCAGGCAATGGCACAGGCATGAACCGGGATACAGAGAATTAGACAGAACTGTCTTTCTTCTCTTCCGATATTCTTTCACAAGGATGCCTGCTCTGTTTTAATTCCCACCACGTTTAATTGCCCTTTCCTTTTAACTTTATCCCCCATGCTCCATCATCACTGACAGGTCCCCCTACTCCATGGATAATCTTGGATACTTAGGACTAACTGGCAACAGCTTCACAGTCTCCAACTGGCAAAATTCCCTAAAAAGAAATCGGATTGACCCAGCTGGTTCTCACAGGTCAGGCGTCAGGCCACCTTGGAGTTGGGTTCCTTCCCCAGTCTAGGCTGAAAATGGCTCCTCTGTCTTCCCCCTCCACTAGGGGATCATGAGTGGGGCATAAAAGGTGTAAACAATGACACCCAGGGCTGAGGACCCAGTGGGGATGTTCAGGCCAGGTTTATTGAAAAGGGAGAGTGAACCACCTGGGCAGTGCACAGGTGGTGTCTGCGCCTGGGGGACAGTTAGAGACTCCTTTTATATGGGGTCGTAAGGGGTGGGCAAATTCCACAACTTGCTTAGAAAGTGAGGGTCTTTTGGTGGGAACTTTTCAGGGGGTGGGGCTAGCCAGATCCTTTGTGCCTTTGTCTTAGGAGGAGAAGAAGGAGAGGAAGAGGGGAAAAGGTTCATGTGTGTTTGCGTTAGACCCCCCAACAGGGCCGATGCTCTCAGGAGACATCATAGGCAGGGTATGACCTTGTCACTCCAACACTCCAAGGCACATCCTTGTAATTCCAGTTTTTCTAGCCGTTCCTTTAGTCAGAGGCAAAGCAAATATACACAAAGTTACCTCATCCATAAATACTACCTGTTAAAGTCTCTCATCCCTGGTGACCTCAGAAACACCCAAACACAGCAGAAGAATGGATGAGAAGGCAGATGGCAAACACCCTCAGTGGAAGGATAGCTTGGATTTCACAGCATTGTCTTGGCTGAGTCAGCAGAGCACCGCAGGCCTGTGCTGCCTTGACTTCCCACCTCTCAGGAATTCCCTTCTCTTTGTATGAAAGCTATTCTGGCCGGGGACAGTGGCTCACACCTGTAATCCTAGCACTCTGGGAGGCCAAGCTGGGTGGATCACCTGAGCTCAGGAGTTCAAGACCAGCCTGAGCAAGAGCAACACCCCATCTCTACTAAAAATAGAGAAACTAGACAGGCCTTGTGGCAGGTGCCTGTAGTCCCAAGTACTTAAGAGGCTGAGGCAAGAGGAGGCCCAAGGAGTTTGAGGTTGTTGTGAACTTTGACAACATGGCACTCTATGAAGGGCAACTAAGTGAAACTCTGTCTCAAGAAAGAACAGCTATTCTGAATCTCTGACTCAGTAGACCCCAGCCCAGAATTCTAAATTACAGAGTTTGAATTTGTAATTCCTGAGCTCCGATGCTCACCTTCTTACATAACACGTTTTCTCTTTCATTTTCTCCTTTTGAAAACTAACACAAGGATGAGATAGTACCATGTCTGCCTTAATTATAGACAGCTAGCACAAGGATAGTTAATTGAATGATACTCATAAAAATAAATTGACTCTTCTAGAAATAATGTGATGGTGATATCAACTTCATGGAATACCAAGTAGCCATAAACATTAAGAAAAATTACATGCGAAGACAAATTCTATGATAGAGTATTAAATTAAAAATATTATAGAATTGTTCTACACTGTGGCTATTACTATATAAAATATGAGCCGTGTGGATTAGGAGAGACGGAATGCATTTAAAGAGAAAAGAGTTGTTCTCGGGTATGAGACCTAGGGTATTCACGTTGCAGTATTTTTTTTTTAATTCTTTGAATTAGGGTTGCTATATTATTATTCCATTTTGACAATGAAGAAGGGGAGTAGGGAAGGAGTGAGATTGGTGTGAATCTAGAGAACAAGCAATCTGAAGAAGGAAGTTCTTTCTAATTAGCCAGGTGCACTGGATGTGCAAAGTGACCCCACAGCTTCCTCTCTCTCCCTTGAATGGTAACAGAAATATTTCAAGGTGCTTTGCCAAAAGTGATCATTAACTTTTCCTGCAAGTCTGCTTTGTTTAGCTAATGATTTAAAGACTGCGGCATGCTAGCCAAAAGCTTGGAGGTGGCATGGAGGGGCCTGTTTGGAGGGGAGAGGGTGGAATTGGGGCTTAGACTTAAGGAACAGAAGCATTCAGGGCATTTCTGGGCAGGAAGTGCCCACAGGATAAAGCAGAAAGACCTGCCGCCGTGATATATTTGGAGTCCAAGGGACCCAGACCCAAGCCTCCCCATGACTAAGGGGTAGCAGGCAGTCTGGGCAGGGAAGTCAGCTCTCTTGAGCTAATGCCTGTTCAGCCATCGGAGTTATTAAAGCAGACTTGGCCAGCTATGCTGGGTGCCAAGGACAGTCACCTCAAGCCTCATTACTGGAAGCACCTTGCACATCAGCGTCCCAGCAGGCTGCTGTGGCTCCCTGCAGTGCCCTGCACTATGCCAAACAGCCATTAACACAGGGAAAATGTGGGTGTGCTTGTGCTGCTGACATACTAAATTTGGTCTCTGTCACATGGGAGGAAACTCAGACTTTCCAAGGAGGTAGCCCTTCTTCTGATGAAGGTCATGTGTCAGAATCCTAGAGAACACACCTGCATTACGATAGATTTCAGGTAGAAGATTCTGGGCCTGACTATAACCCTGTATGCTGGCAATAGATGACAGTGGCTCTTGGGATGAGGATGTTAGTATATTTGAGTGAGTTCTAGTGCCCTGTGGATGCCAGAGAAGCGTGGATGAAAAGCAAGGTGATAGATGAGCAAGGATGTTGCACTAAGAGTCCAGAAATTGTGTTCTCTCTGCCATTCTCAGCCCCACTTGCTATGAGCCTTCTGCAGGACCAAGTGCCTCTACCAGCATCAGGGAACAGAATCACTCTAACTTTGAGTTACCCTAAGTATTATCTGATTGACATTAAAGCACCCAATCCACCCCAGGTTCCCTGGAACCCAAAATAATGAGACCCTGGGGCCTGTATTTCGATCATAATCTGCATCTTAAAGTAGTTCATCCTGTTCAGACTTGCGTCCTAGATAATCACATCTGATCTTCTTGCCTCCTCCCATCTTTGTCTCCAAAAAAAAAATGGAGAGATGAGCTTCTTGGGGAAGTAGCCTAAGTTCCGAGTCTGTGCCTTCCCTCCCATTCTCCTCTTGGACTCGGCTTTCTTCAGACCCTCCCTAGCAGTCTGGCCCATGTCCACTGCACCTCCCAGGCCCGCTCAGTGAGAGCTAAACAATCATTTCTTAATACTCAGTGATTTTAGTCAGAGCCCTGCACTTAATCAGAGAGCCAAGAGCTGGGTCTTACTTCTTCTCCTGCTGATTAAGAAATATTCCATTTAATTTTCACAGTTGTCTATATTTGGAGACCGGCTAGATTTTTAAAATATAAACAACCCAAAACTCTAAATCAAAACCAAAAAACCCCTGAAATAAACCATAGAGCATTTTGTTCCAAAGTTCATTACATGTAAAGTGAGCCATAAGAAACATTAATCTGTGTCCCATAAACACAAGTATTTTGCGGGAAAAAAGTTTGGAAAATGTTGTATCATGCACAAAAGCTCCAAGAAGTCCTATGTTAAAGAGCCCTATTTGAATTTGCCTAACCCAGTACTTGCCACATTTGTTTGACCAAGAATCCTTTGCTCATGGAGCACTTGCTCATATATACCATGGCATTGGAGCTGCATGGAACATATAAGGAAATTCTGCATTAGAAAATTAAGGCGTCTGTAATGCTCTCTCTATCTCCAGCACTCCCAAAAGCATCGTCATTATTACTCAATGATTCTCCCATTGGCTGCAGGTTATACATATTGGTGGTTAGAAAAAGATGAAGCAAAGCTGTGCAAACACTGTGTTTATGCATGGGGAGAAGCTTATGGGGACGCATGGACTGTATTGCTTAAAGAAAATGTAAGCGTTACCTCCAGGGATCAAGTCCTAAAAAAAACCAAGTGTACGGTAGTCCACTGTATTGGTGGGTTCACTTTCTGCGATTTCATTTACCTGCAGTCAAATGTGGTCCCAAAAGTACAAAATATACTTTGAGAGAGAGACCCCATTCATATACTTCCATGTAACTTATATTCCAGTATATTATGATCATTGTTCTATCTTATTAGCTACCGTTGCTAGTCTCTTATGGTGCTTAATTTATGAATTAAGCCTTAGGATGGATATGTAACACACAGGAGAAAGCATAGTACCTATAGGGTTCAGTACTATCTCTAGTTTCAGGGGTCAGCTGGGTGTCTTGGAATCTCTCCCCCATGGATAAGGGTGGACTACTATATGAGATACTTTGGGGAAATGGCCAGAGTCAAAAAGAGAAGACGTTTAGGGGCTTATACTCAAATTGGAAGAAAAAAGTATCATATCGCATACAAAATTATTTGAAAGGAACTGTAAGGAAATCTATTAATACCCGAAAAATAGTAAAGTATGGGGATATCTAAGAAAAGACTAGTCAGAGTAAAGTGGAATTGATATCAGAAATAACCTGGAGACAAATACAGGGATAATTAGCGATAGAACTGTGACAGCTGAAAAGCACTTGGGCGAGGCATGAAGGACTTAGTAGACTTGAGAACAGTAATTCTACACTTGCTAAGAAAATTGCTAAAAACCCATCTGATTTCACAGAATCCCCCAAAGACTCGGGAATTGTTCCTCAGGAAATAGGGTAAAGTTACCTCAGGAAATAGGGTAAAGAAATGTTGGGTTGAAAGTCCTAGGAGCACTTGACTCTCCAGATCTCCTTTCCTATTCCCCAAAGCCCAGTAACTTTCTTTATTCACCCTCAATAACAGAATAAAAAGGGTAAAACAGGATCTTTGGTTGTGAAGAGGCTGGCACTATTGAGAGTGGGGGAGGATCATACTGAAACCGAGGCGGTTAATAAAACACAGACACCATCAATGCTGAGAATTTCAGTTCCCATAAACCAACCCTTGTCTTTTTCTTTTTTTTTCCATAACAATGGCAAGGCGGTCAGGCATGCATCACTGGAAAGGTTTATTCTTGGAATGTGAACTGCCCAAGAGGCAATATCAAAACACGAATAGCAAGGTGACCACTAAGATACAAGTTATCCAGGGAAAGCCTCTAAAATGAAAGTTAAAGACTAAAATAAACAGAAATTGACTAAAGATATTTCCACCATGAAACAAGAACAGTGTACTATAGAAAGGATCTCTCAGGGAACAACAATCATCATCAGCTCTTGAAAATTAGAATGAAATAGAAGGAAAAGGACAATTTATAAGAGTTGTCAAAGAGAAGTGAAGAAAAATTCTTAGACAGATAGACAAAGAACAAAGAAAGAAACATAAGAAAATTAACCATTCCAAGAGGCGCAAGGCGTAAAAATTCCAGGATGGAAGAATAGTAAACACGCATGAAAGGAAACAAGAAAGTTTCCCAGAAATGAATCCAAATTTCCAGTTTGCAAAAGCTTATTATTAAGTGCCCAGAAAGTGGATAGAAATAGACTTTATATACAAAGAACATCATTCTGAAATGCCAGAACACTCTGCTCAAAGAGAAAAACATTCTTTCGAGAGGAAAACAAAAACAAAAACAGATCACATAGAAATGACCAGGAATCAAAATATCTTTGGACTTCTAAGAATTAACATCGGAAAATACAAGTCAATTGAGCAAACTTTCCTTCAAAGCTCTGAAGGAATTTTGTTTCCAAGGTAGAATTCTATAATCAGCCCTAATTTGCATCCGAAGAGGAATAGAATAAATATTTTCAGTTATGCAGTATCTCAAAATATTTCCCCACCCTAAGCTGGTAGAAAACATGGGATATTATAAGGAACTTAAACAGGGGAAGGGAGCAAAGGGAATTCCCAAGATGGTCATGAAGGAAAATCTCAGAATGGCCACGGTCTACTTAATAGAGATAGTAACCAGTCTACTTCAGAGCAGATTAGAAGTTTGTCTCATGGAAACTTTTTCAGGAGACAAAATTGGTAAATGTGGCTGGAATACCTAATTGCATCTAAATGTCCCATAGATTTTTAGACGATGGGTAAAGAGTTCAGTTTGGGACTGAACTAATGATAAGACATATCGAACTAATCAAACAAAACAAAAATACAGTTACCATCCTTAAGCAAAAGCAAAGAAAATTCAAGAAGGAAAAACTATCTCCATTTTTAATAGCATTTACATGTTCTGTATAATCAGACCTAACCTACATTATAATACGAGTCCACGGAAAGTGGCAAGAGGAGCAAAGGATACGTGTGTATAGGAGCAAAAGAAAGCGGATAAGTTCTTGTCCTTTATTGTGGGAAATTAATACTTATCACCAAAATTAAGAATTCAAGAGCAGTTCAGGCTTATTTTCCTTTCTTTTTGAGACAGAGTCTGACTAGGTCATCCTTGGTAGAGTGCTGTGGCATCACAGCTCACCTCTTGGGCTTAAGCGATTCTCTTGCCTCAGCCTCCCAAGTAGCTGGGACTACAAGGCACCTGCCACAACTCCCGGCTCTTTTTTGTTACAGTTGTTGTTGTTTAGATGGCCCAGGTTGGGTTCGAACCCACTAGCCTCGATGTACGTGGCTGGTGCCCTACCCACTGAGCTACGGGCGCCAAGCCTGGTTAGGCTTATTTTCTAAAAGCTAAAAGTTTTTGCTCCTGGAGAGAGAAAAATGGGTGGGGGTGGGGGAGGGGTGAACTGAGGAGTAAAGGAATATATATTTTTTTCTTTTTGGTAATAAACCTTAGAAAAACTGTTTTACTCTTGAAAGTGTGTGCATTTACAATTGTGATTTAAAATGAAAAACCTAAAAGTAAAGAAAACTAGCAAATAAAAAATGATGAAACTGGGGAAAGAAGAGCAGAGAGGGAAGGAGGAAGGGGGTGGGATCTTGGTGTGTGCAGCTTTTGGGGGCAAGATATGATTGTAAGAGGGACTTTACCTAACCACCTAGGGACTTTACCTAAAATCAGTGTAACCTGGTTTCTTGTACCCTCAATGAATCCCCAACAATAAAAAAAAAACAAACTTTAAAAAAATAAAATAAACGAACCAAAAAACAAAAAAAAAAAAAATGAGGAAACATCTTACAATTTGTTTTATAAGGTTATTACAACCTTGATATATATGCAAATGAATTTATAGACCAATCTCAGTTATGAATACACATTGGAAAACTTACATAAAATATTAGCACATCTAATTTACTAGCGTTTTTAAAAATGTCCTCTGCCATCCAAATATATTTGATCCCATAAATTAAAGAATAAATAAGCATAAAAATGTAACACATTAATTTAAAAAATTAAAGGAAAAACCTTGACCCTTTTTATAGATTTGGGAAAATTATTTGATAAAACTCAAATTTATTCCGGAAACAGACCCTTAGCAAACTAAATTTCAGAGACAATTTTCTTTTTTTTTTTTTAATTTCTTACAGCATGACTGTGTACATTAATGCAATCATGGGGTACAGTGTGCTG
>CAUYQV010085751.1:0-21390 GCA_963574575.1 Galagoides demidoff
TTTTTTTTTTTTTTTTTTGAGACAGAGCCTCAAGCTATCTCCCTGGGTAGAGTGCCATGGCATCACAGCTCATAGCAACCTCCAACTCCTGGGCTCAAGCGAGTCTCCTGCCTCTGCCTCCCAAGTAGCTGGGACCACAGGTGCCCACCACAACTCCCGGCCATTTTTTGGTTGCAGCCATCATTGTTGTTTGGCAGGCCCGGGCTGGGGATTCAAACCCGCCACCTTAGGTGTACGTGGCTGGGGCCTTAGCCGATTGAGCCACAGGCGCCGAGCCTAAATCATCTGATTCTTATGTGCTGAATTTCCTCTTCTGTAAAATAAGAATAAAATTAGTATCTACTACACATTGATTGAAGAAGCCGTGTGTAAATATAAATATAATATTTATATAGGTATCTTAGTGTAGGGTCTAGCATGTGAGAGACACCCAGTAAATGTAGACCAGTGTTGTTAGCAAGTATTAATCTACCTGATTATAATTTTCTGCATCCATCTTAAATTGACATAGATTTTCTAATCTATTAAGTGAAGTTTATAGAATGGAAGAAAGCCACGTGGAAGAAAATAAACTTAATCCTCATTTCTACCATAGTGTAAACTGTCTAAGAAAAGGTGACCTGACCCACCAGTCCCTTGCATCAATGAGGATCATTCATGCTTAATAGCTACTTCACACCCTCAGCCCTTCCAATGAGAAACCAAATCCTGTCTATGTTACCTCTAAAAGACATTTTACCTCCTGCTCTCTGTCTCCACTACTGCTGTCATCCTACCTCAAGTCACTGTCATTTGTCAGCTTGTCCATTTTAGATGGTGTTCAGTTCTCATTGGCAGCTCATTGCTCTTTGAATGAACCACACAATCTGTATCTTCTTCTACACAAGAAGAGCTCATTGCTCTTTGAATGAACCGGCCCCTCCCCACTCCAGCCTCATCTTGCCCCTATATCCTCCCCTCACCAGGTTCCAGCAGTACTGACTTAACTTCTGCCCAGGGAGTTACTGGAGTGCCTTCCCATTGTCATGTACCTGGAATGTCGTCTCTTAAAGATTTTTTCCCTGAGCTCAGTGTTCAGGTCTTATGCTGCTCATTTCTTTCTTAAGGAAGCATTTCCTGAACACGTAGACTGCATTATATTCTCCTATTTTCCACCTTCCTGGCACCCTGCTTCTCTTGGGCAGAACTTACCATGGTTACAATGATTCAGACGTATTTATTTAATCACTTATGGTAGATGTGTTCTGCCACCTAAACTAGAAGCCTCTTGAAGTTTGTGTTTGTTTTCACACTGCATATTCTTTAACAAGCACGTTAGAAGTGCAGCAAATATTTTGGAATTAATAATATCCCATCTTTCCTTCTGCCAAAAGCCCCAAATTGGGAATAACTATCACTTCGTAAATGATGGTCTCAGAACTCCCTTACATGTGGTGTGGAGTGAGGTAGGACCCCAAGATGAAAAATTAAGGGATTGGGGTAATAACCCTAACTTGTGGCATCATGCAAGCGTCAGAGATTTAGTTATATCAACTGCAAAACTTGTGGCTTTCACTAAAGCCATAAATTGTGGTTTCTTCTAATTCTGGATTTTCATTTTTAGACTTGTGATGTTACAGTCCTTCAAATTATCTCATTTACTCCCGTGGTTGTGTTCATTTACTATCAACTAAGAAAAAATTACGTATCAAGGATCATTTTGCTTTTTGAGCATTGAGAAAATGTACTATGACAAAACGTATGGAGTCAGCGACATGTTTAAATGAATTTGTGTTTACTTAGTAGAAACTGTTTGAGGAATGGTGATATATAAATGGGTGAGACACAGAGCAAAGAGACTGGCTTACTGGGCTTACATGTTTTGATCCCCTTAAGACTACACTGTCCACCCCTCTTCCCAAACTTTACCAAATTCCCTTCTCACACACATCTACCCTCATCAGTCCTCACTTCCACCCTACCCTGTGTATCCTCCATTTTCCAAGATGGATTATATACTTCAATTTCTTCAAAAAATCCAAGGAAATAGGTACCATAAGAAACCATTTTATAGCTGAAAAACATAGGTGTAGAAAATTGGGTAGGTTTCCAAAGGTTATAACCATAGTACATGGTAAATGGAGAGAGGCAGAGCTCACTTCCCTGTTCGGCACAGTGGACACACAGTGACTAGAGCCCACAAAATTGTTTTCATTTCTTTTAAAATAAGAATTGAAGTTTTAGGTTAATAAAAATGTTTTAACCTATCTCTTTCTAGCAGTGCAGCCATAAAATGTATGTATATTATTTATTTTATGGAAAAAGGGTTCATAAGTATGGGCTCTATGTTTCACACTCAGATACAAGTGGCTCAGTATCACTACCTTTGTAAGCTTCAAAATGCTTCAGGTATATTCCCTGTCTGAGGATACCACTTATTAGTAAAATAATAACTTTTATTTATCAGGGGGGACATGGCTTAGAGATTACTTGTCATATACATCGGAACACATTATCCTACTCTTGATACCATACTCTTTGTTTTCTTCCCAGAGAGAGTTTCCTTTCTAAGGACATTTTTGCCTTCTTTCTGCCTCCTAGTATTCTATCAAATTTCACAGCTACCCACCTATATGAATTGATAAAGTGGCTGATTTTATATACTAGTTTATTATTTGAACACATCTTTCAAATTACAGCAAGAAATCATTAGTTTCTAAAGCATTTTATGTAGGTGTCTTTTCTAAGATATTGAATGTTTTGCTTTTGTTCCCAAATAAATCGCGGGCTATTCAGACTTGTGGGGGAATATGAGAATCTGTTCCCAGGCAACACATACCTGTTGGCATTCACCTTCCTGAGATCTGTTTCTAAGAGACCATCGCTATTAAGATTGTTAGCAAGTTCTTGAATGACAAATTGTTTCTCATAATATGATCATAATACACTGGATGATGGGTTGATACAATATGGAATTTAATTAATACGAAACATTTTTTTGAATCCCCTTTTCTCTTAGGAGCTTTATAAAAGTGATGTCTTGAAAGGCAGAACTGCCATGTATAACAATGACTTAATTCCACCTCTGTTATCACTGTTGGAGGTGATTTCCCTTCTTTTCCCCTGCCTAGTCCTTATCTGCCTACTAATATTATTTTGTAGCGGTAGTCATTATAGAATCAGAGACTATCTGAGATAAAAGGGACTTTGAGAGGTCGCAAAGTGGAAGTACTTCATGCAGGCTCTCCTAAAAGATAGCTATATCTTTAAATTTTACAAAAGCAGAAAGCCTATTTTCATTATGTACTGTTCAGTTATATGATTCACGAGTCAAACTTTAATCTTGTGACCTGTTCTGCTGCCTTCTTGTCTATTCTCATTTAAAACTAATTCCTAGTACTTTCCCTAGTTACAGTCAATCATATTTAGATTTTTCCCTTAAGTTTCTATAATCCCAGTAAATCTGGATAAACAGTACCAAGGTAACCATTGTTAGATGAACACTAAACGAATGCCAGACTGCAGAATCTTGGGTGAGACTTGCCACCAATTATTCCTGTTTTTCTTCATTTTTCAAAATGAAGCTGGCTATTGCTATCTAAGTTCATAGCTAAAGTCCTATATTTATATAAATGAAAATAAATCAGAGATGATAATGAAAATGATATTTACCTTCTGGGGTTGTTGCAAGCATTAATAAAAACTATCAAGCAACCAGTTTTCTTTTATTCAAAAGTTGTTTATCATTGGTAAACTTTTCACTCATGAAACAGTAAGTTTAATGAAGTGAACATATGAAAAATACTTTATACTTGGCCACGCACCTTAGTAAAATCCGATACACTTGGGAGATGCATACAAAATGCCAGGGTATATTTATTCAATTATAGTGTGGGATGCTGACTCAGCAATAAGGATCTTCTATCAGCACTCAAAACATTGGGGTTGTAAATTCTTAATTTACTGTGTGGACTCTTAAGTTATAATTCTATAATTTTTTTTTATTGTTTTAATCAAACTTCAGTAAATGTTTTGAGTTCCACCCAATGCTTTCCCCTATTTGAAAAATCAAATAAGTATTACTCTTTAGGACTTGTGGTATATGTCTTTGAGAAGACCTCATTAGCTTCTACTTCTAAATATCGGTCTGTAGTAATCCCAGGTCTCAAAAAAAAACTATAAATAAGCAACAACATTATGCAATGATTAAACCGGCATGTTAATTATGTACACAAGTATTTTTTTTTCCTGGTACAGTAAGCGTCCACGTGGCTTAGATTGGACCAAATGTTGGAGGTTCCTACATTGGCTTGTATTTAACTGCAAGAGGTGAAATAAAATGTTAAAAACTTTCCAGAGATTTGGATCAAAATTACTCCCTCCCATTTCCTTTTTCAGCAATATATTAACCAAATTTTACCCTTGATTCCTTTCTGGCTTTCTCTTCTAATGTGCTGCTTTCTCTTTCTCCTGCCAATTTATATAGATCTTACAGTGTCAAAAGTCGCTAGAAAATGTACACCCTTCCCAATCTCTTTAGCCATTGAACAATGGTTTTTGTTGGCTTTTTTGTTTGTTTTTTAATAAAAGAAATAGAGGAAACATAGGTTTTGGAAGAAAATACCTTTAGCAAACTGACCATTTCTTGTCACTGTTTACCTCATGATTTCTAGGAATACTTTACATGGTGGTTATAATTTAAAAAGCAGATCCAAGACTTTGCCAACTCCAGCTGCTTAGCCAAGAATCCAAGGACTGGAGAGAAGGGAACGTCTATTCAAAAAGGAGGTCTATTTTCAGGAACAAATAAAAAAGTTGGGTTTTACCTTACAACTTCTCAGAAAGATAATTTGAACTTAAAGAAAAAGAGCACATGCAAAATGGGGAAATGTGGAGTCAGACAAGACAGGAAGATGTAGAGTCAGTGATGAGCGACGACAAAATTGGTCCATTTAGAATTATTCAGAGGAGAAGGGAGGGAGATCATTGGATTTACTTAGGGGAAGATTTATTTGACTTAAAAAAACATAAATTGGATTTTTTGAGAACAACATAAGGTCAGGGAGTTGAGAAGTGATCGGGTGGGGACATGAAGTAGGCAGAACCATAGATTTCAATATTCCAGGAGACCAGGATTCAAGATATCTACCACTAATTGTAAAGTGATGATTGTGTTTTTGTAATTAAATGATCGGTTTTCCACTTAATGATGGAGAGAATGCCAAGTTTGGCTAGAGATCCCCTCAAGGGTCTGACCCAGAGGAGAATATGTACATTATACGTAATTTATCAGGTTGGAATGAATAATAATGCAGACAGTAGATTGTAGACTTCCTACTCCTACTTACCAGATAAATTTAAAAAATCCACATATTCCCTGATTTTGCCATTGTAAATATTTTCTTTCGATTTTACTAAGTCTTTTGAGATACGATTTATACAAAACAATGGTAAGTCATAGAAAAAGCTTTCTCTGTAAATCATGATTTTTGTAGATATATTTGTATCCTGTTTGCCTCTAAGAGTTTAGGCTTTCACATCTTCATCATCCTTTATTTTATTTTTAAGTCAAACAAATCTTTATATAAGAAATTTCATCAGCAAAAAATAGATAAGCTTAAAGGTAAAGTCACAAGAAAGTGTTATTCAGTGGTTTTTGTTTCAACTAAAATATCATTTTAAGGATATAGTCAGTATTTAAAGTAAATTTATTTTGTTTTTTGATCTAAAATTATTTTTAAAGAGGTTTTTAGAAAAAAGTCTGTGTGCTAAATAGCTCAGTAATCATAATACTTCATATGTTTCCTAGTGTTTTATCAAATATATTCTAAACACTTTAATGTTCATTATTTTATTTGCTTTTAAGTATTTGCAGTTTAGTTGAGGTAACTATTCAATCATTTGAATATAATAATTTGTGCCAGTTTTGTGGGTTAATTGGCAAAATCAATTGTAAAGCCTACCATCTGTACAGTGCTACAAATATGAATGACAAATTTGGTGGAAAAAACTTAAGTAAGCTGTGGATATTTTTATTTCTAGTAGAAATATCACTATAGCTGGTCGATTTCTCAATGACATATAAAATTGTCTTGATGTACCATTTTTTACTTCTACAAATCAAAATCCATGACAGGACTTAACATTAAGTAGATCTAAATATAAATAGAATTTGGTTACTGGTTTCTATGTCACTGACAGTTGCTTGATATCTTCCTATTCCTACAATATCAGGTAGAGTTTAGAACTCATATCAGTTTCCTAAGGCTGCCATACAAAGTAGCAATAATGAAACAACAGAGATTTATCATCTCATAGTTCTGGAGGCTAGAACAATGAAATCAAGCTGTTGGCAGAGCCATGCTTTCTGATAGCCGTAGCGGGTACCTGTAACTTCCCCGTGTCTTCCATCTTCCTGTATTGCCAGCCATCCTTGGTCGTAGATGCATCACTGTAGTCACATGACATCTCTCCCTCCAAGGTCTCTACATTGTCTTTCTTTTGTGCACGTTTTATCCAAATCTCTCCTTTCATAAAAAAACTAGACATAGTGGATGAGGCCCACAGCGGTGGGGAATCTGTGGCCTTCTAGTTCCTTAGCGTTGCCTTTTGACTGAATCCAAATTTTACATAACAGAAAGGTGACACTTAAAGATCTAGAGTGCTACAAAAGGCGAAAAGTTCCTCACTTCTGGTGGGCCTTACCTGAATTTCCCCATTTTACCTTAAATACCTCTATAAGGCTGAGGGTCTTCGGAAAGACTCTATTTCCAAAGAAGGCCACATTCAAGGCACTGTGGGGTAAGACTTGAACATATTGTGTGTGTGTGGATATAATCCAGCTCTTCACAAGACTCAATCATTCTCCAATAGAGCTAGCCTAACTTTTTGTATTTTCTCAGCAGGGAAGGTTAGTCTGATGTCTGGAGCACTATGAAGTGAAGCTCTTTTCCTTCTACGCTTTTTGTTCTTTGTCGCCCTGTGGCCATATTTACCACATTGTGTTTTCTAACGTAGTTACTCCAGACATTTTACCTCCTTCTCTAGGTTTATCCTCACTTAACAAAGTTAATGTGGCTTGTTCATCTTTGTATTCTTTTAAAACACTATTTTGGAGTCTTCAAAATGGTAGGAAAACAAAACATTAAGACTGTCCTGAATTTAGAAATAAGGAATTTCATAAAGCACGTT
Source organism: Galagoides demidoff (assembly GCA_963574575.1). Lineage (NCBI taxonomy): Eukaryota > Metazoa > Chordata > Mammalia > Primates > Galagidae > Galagoides > Galagoides demidoff. The sequence continues at coordinate 7,171 of CAUYQV010085751.1, forward strand.
AGCTCTACCACAGTCCTTAAATGGGGAGAATAGTTACGTGAGACACAGATCCTTTGAGTGAGCAGCATTTTATACATAGAATAAATTGTAAAGAAGGTAAAGGAGGGGTTTACCCTTTATCAAAAGGATTTTCTTAGGAAAGATGGCTAAAATTCAATAGTAACAGTGATCATATTAATAACAGTAATATGAAACTTTAGGCTGTATAGTAAGTCCTGGGCCTAGTGGTTTGGATGTATTCTAACATTTAATCTTTGTAAAGTGAGAACATTGAACAGATAAGGAAATGGGGCATGGGGATTTTAAGGGAAATTCTCAACATCATATAGTTAATAAATAGTGAAGCTAAAAATCAAGCTTTTGCTCTTGACTACCACATTGATATGTATGTTTGTTGGGTGTTTATTGGGAAATGTCAAAGAAGCTATAAGTGTATTCTGCTTCTTCCAACTTTGTTAAATGACATATATTCTCTACATATTGAAGGAAATATAGGCATGAATATACTTTATGGTGTCCTAAAACACAGTTCTAAGTAGTTACTTTTAAGACAGAATTTAGCTATGAAAGAATTAAACCAAAATCCCAGACTCATTTACAATGATTTAATTATAAGCCTCCCCAAAATGATTATAATAAAAACACCAATAATCCCTTAATAGTAAAAAACACAGAATTTCATTTTATGAATCAGTTAAGCATAAATAATTAAAATGCTATTTCATTTATAAACTTATTTAATAGGTCATATAATATCATTAAAGTATCACCTTTAAGTTATAAACTCTTAGCAGGTTATTTTTAAGATGCTATGGGTAAGAACCTTAAAGTTACAACAGAGGCTTCATAAGTCCCTATTTGGCTGGTATTTTGTAAACTTCTCTAGTAATATGTAAGGCTAGAATGTCAACATATGGTAGTCCTGAGATTGGAAATATGAAATATTTTACAGGTTAATTTTAAATGATACCTCTATTTATATATACATTTTAATTCAAACTCTGTTGTAATCTGAGTCATTGTTGACATGAATGATTGAAGGATGGACATGTTAAAAGATAGAACCAGAAATCTTAATATTTAACTAGTATGAAATGTCGTGGAGCTGAGCCCAGTAGTACGTGTCTATCGTGTCAGCTACTAGAGAGTCTGAAGTCAGTGCATCCCTTGAGCCTAGATGTTCCATTCCAGCAGCAATAGCATAGCGAGACCCCCATTTCTAAATAAATAAATTGTTTAAATGTAAAAAAACTTACACGTAAAAAATCCTTATAAACTACAGTCACAGGTGAAATTTCCTACCTTGATGTCATCGAAAATAATAGGAGCTTAGAAATTATTTGCAGAATCACAACTAAAACTTGCCTTTAGTACCTAATAGATTAAAAAACTGGTGGAGAAAAAAGTTATTTAAAATTAATTGCAAATTAACAGACATAATTGAATGTCTGCTATTTAAATAAATGATGTTGTAAGCTAAAGATCAGTATCCAGAATCTTTCAAATAACTAGGTTGAGGTGGTGGTGAATGAAAGAGGAAAAGGAACCTGAATAAGTCATTCGGTGACTATTGAGTGGTTTCTGTTTGTCCAAGACTTGAAGGCTCCGAGAAAATGATGAAACAAAGGACAAGCAAGATTCCAGTCTTTTAAGAAATGACATTCTAGTGTTGAAAATAGAAAATAATACAGATGTCAAATAGATAAGCAATCTGTGTAAACATTATGGTAATTGTTAGGAAATCAGTACAGTAGAATAATTTGAAAGTGGTCAATAAAAGCTGCTTTGAGAAGGTAATATTTGTACAGAGACCTACAGGCTAAGAGAAGAGTTGAGAGAAGAGTCTTTTAGGCAAAAAGGAACAAGTGAAAACCCCAAAGCGTTTTATATATGTATGTACAAAATCCTAGTCCAAACATCAAAGGCGTTAGAGATTTGTTTTCCCCTGGGATTCAGTAGCTTAGCTTGTATGTCCCAAACTGAGACACAGGTCTTAGACCTCTGCCTTTCGGAGCAACGCTTCAAAATGTGGTTGCTGGTAAGCGAAGATATGAGAAATCCACAGTAGTGTGGGAGTCTAGAAAGAAAGAAGGTGAATGATGACAAAATAAGGGCAAAGACGAAAAGTAGAAAAACAAAATAGGTAGAAAAAAGAATCAGGGCTCTAGTTCCAGGAAAAACTGCTGGGGAGCTCAGGTGGTCGGGAAACTGCAAGCAACCCCATGTGAAAGAATGAGCTGAGATTTACCCAGAACATGCACTTTGTAAAGACAGCTGGAGTCTGCACTAAACGCTGACAAGGACCTGAAATAAAAGAGAGGGTACAGCAAGTTTCGGGCAATGCTGCGCAGATAGAACTGAACAGAAGAGGTGGTTTAAGGAGCAGTCTCACTATTTCATGTGGAATGGCACGTTAAAAAAAAAGGAAAAAAGATCATCTTTTTCTACCTTCTACTTAAGCTAAGGCAAAAGTCACAGAGCAAGGAGTCATCCAACAGGGCGACTGTGAAGGAGACGGGAGAAAACCTGCCTCCCTTCCGCAGCATTCCGCATCATCGCTTGAAATGTATGAGGAGGTTAAAGTTTCTAAATGTATAGTCAAATGATACACATAATGCTTATGTACTTTAATATAATTTTCTTCACCCTATTATAACCCTGTTAGGTTCACAATTTCAAAACATACCCATCAGCATTAGTTATAATTGACTACGATTTGTAATCCTAATAGAATTCATTGACAGTGGTGTCAGTTTTTTTTCTGGGAGAACGAGTTGGACTATTATGCTAAAGTACTTAAAATTTGTTTGCTGAAGAAGGGTTTTTGAGCTCCTACTTTGTTCAAGGCACTGTTGTAGGCGCTGAGAAACCACTAGTGAATAAAGCAGAGTTCCTTTGGAGCTTACATGCTGGGGCATAAAAAAAAAAAAAAGATGAAAAAGAATAACAAACATTGTATCAAAAGGGGATATCTGCTAAATAAATGATAAGGTAGCATCAAAAGAATAGAGGTGCCAAGGTGGGAGGGTGTTTTATATACACTATTTTATTTAGACTAGTCATGGTATGCATTCCTGATGAGGTTACATTTGAACTGGTTCAAGGACAGGGAGGAGGCAACCCTGAGGATATGTGGGGTCAGTGTGTTCAAAGGAGATGGAACAGTAAGAACAAAGGTCCTAACGTGGAAAGGTAGGATGACGGCAGGAAGCAATAGGAAAGTTGATGTGTTTTGAAAAAGTTAACACAACAGGAGAGTGATGGCAAGCAGGATGGAAACGGAAAGGATCTTGTTGACCAATATCTAGACTTTTTGTTAATTTTGGGAGTGAGTTAAAAAATTAATGGAAGGTTTCAAGCAGGGAAGCAAAAGTTACTTTAAAAAATGTCTTTTAACAGGTATTTAAATGGTTTATCTATAAAGATGATGTCTAATATAGTTTTGCACTAAAGGGTTCTTACTCTCAATGACCCCATCTCAATTCACTTGATTTACCTGCATTTCAAAAAAATAATTTTATCGGCTCTCACATAAGATTATTTTTAGGCAATCATAAAGAGTTCCAAATATATGTTTTCTATTCCCTGCCTAATTTTTTACCCCAATGTTTGCTTATATTTTTCTTTTCTCCTTGTTTATATGCGTTTAGTCTAGAGAGTTATATATCAGTAATCGGAGATCACCCTCATTTTTTTATACAGCTGCGAACTCTCTGTCCTATGGATTTATTCAGTTTGCCTTGTCCTATTTCTGACAACTTTGGTTTCTAGTCTTTGTAATTATAAACAATGTTGCAAGGAAAAAGTCTTCTAACTGTTTAATTTCATACATGTTCATAGTTAGAGTCCTATATATGAATACATTCTCAGAGTTGAGGTGGTTCTGAGAGGTTATGTGTGTACATTTTTGATAATATTGCCAGATTTCCCTCTTAAGGCTTATATTGTCTATACGTTCAGCAGCCACCACATGGGCTGCAACTTGAATTTATCCTTCTGAAAATTACATTGAATATCTTTTGTCATTTGCATTTTAGTTTTTTTCCTATCAAATTTCTCTCCTTTGCTTTTTTTTTTTATTTTTTTTAGACAGAGTTTAACTTTGTTGCCCCAGGCTAGAGTGTTCCTGGGTTTAAGTGATCCTCCTGCCTCAACTTCCCAAGTATCTGGGACTACAAGTACCCACCACAAGGCTCTGCTAGTTTTTCTGCTTATAGTAGAAAAGATGGGGTGTCGCTCTTGCTCATGCTGGTCTCAAAATCTTGAACTCAACACCTTAGCCTGTCAGAGTGCTAGGATTATAGGCATGAGCCACCATGCCCAGACTTGCTTCACTTATTTTTAAAATCTATCCATTATATTCAATACTAATATGAAGCCAGTAGATAAACTAATACATGCCTACACAAGAAAAAAGCTAAATGTAATTCAATTGGGGGAGGGTAATAAGGGGGGTAGAGAAGGGAGGGGGATTTGTGTGCTATCATCTAAAGGGCACAATATAAAGATATATGAAGGTATATGCACACCTCCTGGGTGGGGGCATAGCCACAACAGGGCCCTCACTAAACAAATGCAAACATTGTAACCTAATCATTTGTACCTTCACATTAATCTGAAATTAAAAAAAAAAAATGAAGGAAAGTGAAAGAATACATGGAGTATTAAGGAGTGCTTTAAGTTTAAAGAGTACCTCAGCCTTCATTAGAAGGACCCAAACCCACACTCTGTCACACACAGGGCCTTATAAAAAAGAAATCGGGTTGGTGGTAGTTTTTCTTTTCAACTTCAGCAGCCTTTTATATGTCAGAAAGACTAGGATTTGGTTTGTGCTATGTTTCACAAATATTCTTTCCAAATTAGCTTCTTTTATTTTTAACTTGCTCTTATTTACCTTAATGCTTATGCAAAAAAAATATGGCTTGATAATTTAGGCTGTTTTGTTCTGTGTACATTCCAGGTGGACAAATATAGAAAGAGAGAGTCAAATTAGGCCAGTATAATATTCACTGGAGAAATAACGATGGCTCAAATTAACATGACAGTAGCAGAAATAAAACATTTTTAGAGTCGGGGAATATTTTGAAGGTAAGACCAACAGAATTTGCTAAAGGACGTGAGTTGTGAGAGGAGAGAAAAAGGGATAAAGTCGGTGTTTCTGAGTGACTGATAGACGTGTCCTTAATAGACTGCATGGAAAGTGCAGGTTTAAGAAGAGACTTCCAAGGGAAGATGGCGATTAGACAATTGGATAGTCAAGTCTGGGAGAACAATGGACTGGGGATATGAATTAGTGAGCTGCCAATTTATAAATGATACTTAAAATCATAATACAAGGTAAAATCCTATGGTGCATAAATACAGGTAGAAAAGCCCAGAGAAACAAAAACTGAGTCTTGGGGAAATGAGGAAAACAAACAAAAACAGAATGGAAAGACGTGCCATGTGGTTGGAAGGGAGCAAAAGGAGTGGGGATCCCAAAAGCCACTCGAAGAAATAAGTCAAGAAATGCATGATCATCTTTATAAAATATTGTTACATGTTGAGTAAAATGAAAAAAAAAAGGATATTCAATCTAGCAGTATGAAGGATATGACCTTTATAAAATACATTTTTGGCAGAGTGATGAGCTAAAATGAAAATTGGGGATGTGGTGACTTAAAAAAATAAAAACCACCCCGATAGTAGAGCATATTGTAGACTAATAAGAATGATGTGTTAGAGAAGGCACGTGAGTGGTACAGAACAAAGTGTTGAAGTTATATTCTTCACTCAATGAGATACAATTTAGTCTTATCCTAAATTAAATTGTTTAGCATTCAAGAGGAACATATAGTCAGCACAAATGTGTTTGCTTTCATCTTACTCATCTGTGCAGTTATAGGACCAGACTAGTTAGACAAACTGAACTAGGCAATAGGAATTTGCAGACAATCATAATGAGAGGCTGGGAGGTGCTGCAGTTGAAGAGATGATGGGCCATGAGATTCAAGCCGGCTGATGATGGAAGTCAGGAGGCAGAGGGGTACAAGACAGTGGGACTATGCCAAGTTCAATGGCTGATAGGTCCTGGAAAGGAATGACCATTGTTGAAGGTGGGAATTATTGGGAGGATCTTGAACAGTAGGAGGACATGTTTGAAGAATAGGAAGCTTGAAATGAAGGTAATGAGGAAAATGTAATAATTGGTTCTTGAAAGCTAATGGGTACTACCAGTGTGCTGGAGGTAGAGAACAGTCATTCAAAGACTGGTGGTCAAGGAATTGAAGACCAAGATTTTGGAAAAACTATGTGGCTATTAAAATCATTCAAGAACTAAGACAGGAATATGGTTAGAGTAATAGTAAACTGGAGATGGAAATTTCTAAGAGATGAGTAAGTATTTTAAATTAACCAGTAAATGGCAACACATTTTATAGCTAGAATAGCATCTAGATGTATTTATTTAAGAAATAAGTTATTTGACACTAAAAAAGTCTCAAATGATTAGAAAGTGAATTTATTTTAAAAATCCTTTTTCTAAAAATAGGAAGTAGCTGCTTACTTTAACAAATTTAGATAACAGCATAATCTCCTCTGAAAATTCTTACTCTGTTTTTCTTTCCATGTTGTACTTTTTCATCAAAGCATATCTTCCCTCATAATAAATCACTTGGGAATTTATTTTTTAGTGTTAAATTGTTTATACTTTTTCAGAAAAGCTTTTGTTGAAGCTGATTTGTGGTCCAAACTGACTCTACTTAGTGGCCTGGGAGTAGATCTGATGAGACTGCTCTAAAGATATGGCCAAATAAATCATATAGCCAGGCTCAAGGATTTGGTTTTGATCTTCCCAGTTTGCTTGGCCATTATCAAAGAAAATCCAACACAAATTATAACTTGTCTTCATTCTGTAAAGGATATGAAGTAGAAACCATATCTGCCAAACTTGAACGCCTAAAGTAAATAAATTATTATATTTTCAATTTTGGGTGAAGATTACATACTTTAAAAATATTCACAAAAGTACTTGTACTGACACTGAGATTTTATATATTGACTACCATTTACTTTAATCAAGCGATGGTCTTTACTGTGTCAATCCTGGCTGTCATGAAATAGAAAAGAAATACTAATTGAACAGACATCAAAGAAATTCTATAATGAGACTTAATTGGGTAAAGGATGACTAATAATTATATAACACTCGGGGGGGGGCAATCTACTTGAATATGAGTTTTTTATCAATCAATGTGAATATTAAATAGAAATGTATTTTCATTTTCTAGTCAAAGCTATCTTATTTAAAACCGTTTCTTACAATGTATTTTATTTCTTGTCTTAATGTGGTATGCATATAGACAAAATCTGGCCTATACTAGGAAAGTAAGTTAAGACTATTTCCAAAATTCTAATTTAAGGAAGAAGCAACTAAAAATAAAAATGACATAGTTTAACAATGAAAAATGTCTGGATTCTGAGAAATGTGTGGTTCAAAATTCCCAGTGCTGATTGTCAGTTCCGTGTTAAGTATTGAAAACACAGAGCGGCTGACCTCCTTAGTGGAATGGACCATTCATTATGGGATCACACACACACATGCACAGACACAGAGCTTCTGACCTCCTTAGTAGAATGTATCATTCATCACGGGATCACACACACATGCACACATGTGCACAGACACAGAGCTGCTGACCTCCTTAGTAGAATGGACCATTCATCATGGGATCACATACATGCACACATGTGCACAGACACAGAGCTGCTGACCTTAGTAAAATGTGCCATTCATCATGGGAAAACACACACAACACATGCACACATACACGCAGAGCTCCTGACCTCCTTAGTAGAATGGGCCATTCCTCATGGGAACACACACACACATGCACACATGCACACGGACACAGAGCTGCTGACCTTCTTAGTAGGATGTACCATTCATCACGAGAACACTACACACATGCACACATGTGCACAGACACAAAGCTGCTGACCTCCTTAGTAGAATGGACCATTCATCACGGGAACACCACACACATGCACACATGCACAGAGCTGCTGACCTCCTTAGTAGAATGGATGAATCATTATGGGAACACACATACATATGCACAGCGACACAGAGCCATCAGATGGAACATATGTACAGTGATTTTTTTTTCCTACTCGATATTCAAAGCATTTACCATTTGTTATATATACTTAACAATTAATTTAAATTCCATTTATTTATATCTAATGTTCTTAAATGAATTATAGGGTCAGGAATTATGCTTAAATTTTATATTCCCAAATGAGTGGAATGCCCTCTATTTCCACGGTCTGATTTCCAAAGGAGAAACTCAGAAACAATAAGAGTTACACCTCAAAATCTCAGAGTGATCAGTGATTTTGTACTTGTTTCTAATAAGTGTATATGTTCATAATTAGAGAAAAGTTTTGACAGAAGTCTGAGTCTTGATAAGAAAGTTTAATTCTTTGGTTTTAGATGGTACAATCTTGCTCTAAAAATTCCATTAAAAACTATGAGGTTTTAAACATCAAAAATGTTGTACTAGGGCTTTTTCAACCACATCACCTTAAAACGAATTGAAATCTGATAGAAAGTTTATTTTGCCTCATTATTCTTATTTCTCTATGTTCTTCTCTGTCTGTTTCAATTGACTTTAAACATTGAAAAATATTGAAAAGGGCTAAAAGAGAAGAGCCCTTGCTGTGTTCTCTGTTGCAATGTCGGTGAATGCATCAAGGAAGTAACAGAGAAGAAAACAGCAGCACCATCTTTAGAAGCAGGTAGATAGATTTGGGTTCTAGTCCGCCTCTGCCTTTCTAGCTAACAAGGAAACGCTTGGAAAGGCATAAGCACTGCATCTTAAACTTAGTAAGTATTCAATAAGGCCGCAGATTAATTGTTTTATTACTGATATAATATATGAAGTGCTGTCTTTTTTTATTTCGGTAACTCTTCCCCATATTAGGATACCTCAGAGGGTTTGCTTTTTATTGTTAGCATGATAAAATCTTATGGAATTTTCACAGAAAAATTACTGAAACCACTACAAGCTCTACTTTCTTGAATCTTCAGCTCCCTCAACAAACGTCACAGCAAGGACTGTGTCAGTCCAGCCCTGCAGCTCCTGCATTAGCAGTCTTCCCTCTAGAACAGACTTCCAGCATGCTCCTTTTCATTAATTCTCTTTGAATGTCAGCATAAAAACATTTTCCTGTTTCTTAATTTATATTTTAACTCTTCTCCACTATAGATTTTAACTTTGTAAATTAACGTTCTTATTTGTTTCACTTCCAGTTCGTCTACTACTATTATAAGTATTGTATTTAATTTTACCCTGCAGTCCAGTTCATTATATTTTCAATATAAGTATAAGAAATTAGCCTTACTTTACTGATGACAGTGGGTTTTTTTTTACTCATTTTACTTCATAATGTAGCTCAACACTTTTAGAATAGCTGAAAATATTTGCAAAATTTAAAAGACAAGATTAAGACATTCGTGTTAAAGAATATAGCAGAAAATGAAGATGTGGAACTAAAGTAAGGTATAACAAGAATTAGTTTTGAAGTTATATTTGGGGGGAAAGCTAATAAGCTAGCTATTCACTTACTTGACAACCACTTATAAAAATTCTGCTCGTTTAAGTCACTGTTATAAAACTACAAAACTAGGGCTGAAAACTTTCAAGAATTTTATAATCTATTAACATATGTGAATGGAATATAATGTATAGGATAATTTTGAAGAAGGATAAAGCTGATATTTCACACATCCTAACTGCAAACTTACTGTAAAGCAACAGGAATCAAAATGGTGTGGTATAGGCATAATGGCAGATGTACAGATCAATGCTATAGAACAGAGAGCAGAAAAGTAAACTCATATATATGATCAAATGGATTTTCAATAAGGTTGTGAGACCATTCAATGAGGAAAAGACTCTCTTTTCAACAAATTGTGCTGGGAAATGTTGAAAAAAGAAAGGGAAGGAGGGAGGAAGGAAAGAAGGCAGGCAGGCAGGAAAAATAATTAGGTTGTGGCTTTACTTCAAAGTGTATGCAAAAATTAATTCTAATGGATCAAATACTTAGATGAAACTACAAAAAGACTAGGAGAAAAACCTCATGCTACTGGATTTGACAGTAACTTTTTGTATATGAAACCAGAAGTACAGGCAATAAGAGAAAAAGAAAAGAAAATGACCATTAGAAATTTCTCCAAAGAAGATACATAGTCAACAAGCACACAAAAAAAAACACTCAACCTCACCAATCTTCAGGGAAAGACAAGTTAAAACCACAAAGTGATCATCTCACATATGATTGGGTATTATTAAAAAAAACAAAAACAAATAATGTAGCAAGTATTGGTAAAGATGTAATAGAAAATAGATGTAAAGAAAGTAGAAACCTTGTACATATTGATGAAAATGAAAACTAGTACAGTCATTATGGAAGACTGGGAGATATTTTTAAAAATTAAAAATAAAACTATCGTATGATTCAGCAATCCTGCTACAGAGTATATGTCTAAAGGAAATAAAATCAGTATGTCAAAGAGATTTACACACCCACCTTCACCGCAGCATTATTCACAATAGCCAAAATAGGGATTGACATACACTGCCCTCAATAGATGAATGTAACATTGTGTTCTGAATATAATACTGTTCTGCCTTAGAAAAGAAGGAAATCACATCTTTGTGACAACACAAATGAACCTGAAGGGCATCTGACTGAAATTAGGCTGGCACAGAAAGACAGATGTTGTGTGATCTTCCTTTCATGTAGAATCTGAAGTTCAACTTGAGGAAGCAAAGAGGAGAGCGGGGGTGGTTACCAGGGGCAGGAGCTAGCAGAACTGGGGAAATGTTGGTGAAAGGATGCAAAATTTCAGTTAGAGGAATAAGTTCAAGAGATGTATTGTACAGCATGTTGGTTATTTTTAACAACAATGTATTTACATATCTGAAAATAGCTGAGTGAACACATCTTAAGTGTTCTCACACCACCACCAACAAAACCTATGAGAGGTAATGGATACCTTACTTCACTTGCTTTAGCCATGCCAAAATATATACATATATCAAAATATCATCTTGTGTACCGTAAATATATACAGTTTACATTTTTCAATATTATTTAATTAAAAATAACAACATAAGGACTACTGAACTAGACAAAGTTCAAGTTCAGAGAGGAGACGCAATTTCCTGCACTCAGGATTTCATCAGTGAAGGACAAACACTGTTCTGTTATTTGGTTGGCTTTCAATTGGTTTATAACTACAACCATCAAAACAAAACATCATAAAGGGCAGACAACAACAAAATAAATATATACAATAAGATGTTTTAAAATTCTGACACATTGCAACATGAGTGAACCTGGCAGTCCTCTGAGTACAATAAGCCAGAAATAAAAGGACAAATATTGCATGAACTCTATTTATAATGTAATATCTACATCAGTGACATTCACAGAAACACAAAGTAGAAAGATGGTTGCCAAGCTCTGAGAGGGAAATGGGGAGTTCTTGATTAATGGGTATAGACTTTCAGGTTGGGAAGATGAAATAGTTCTTGAGATGGATTGTGATGATACTTGCCAACAATGTGAATGCAGTTAATGCCACTGAATTATACATTTAAAAACAGTTAAAATTGAACATTTTATGTTATATATATTTTAAACAAAGAAAAATTTTTAAATCATAAAATTGATACAATTGAGGAAATATGCATGTAGAATATACTATATGAAGTCTTATAACTAATCAGAAAAATGCAAATTAAAATAAGACTTTTATTCAGATACAGGGTAAATACACACGCAGAGGATGATATATGTATTTAGGATCAGTGAGCCTGTTGGATGTGTATTCTTCTTGTCCTGCCTTTCAAAGAGAAGGGAATGTTAACTTTTCATATTAAAACTGTTGATAACCAAAAAAAAAAAAAAAAAACTACTGTAACCAAACAATGTGATTTTTGATAACTAGCCTAGAAAATACTTGGACACATGCATAAAGATCTAGGAACAAAGACTTTTTGGACAGCTTTGTTTTAGAATAGGGTTTAAAAAAATGTGGTAGTGTTCATTACTGTTTTACTGAGTAAATAAATAGTAGTAATTCTATCTCGTAGAATGCTTATATTGACATTACAGCAAAAACTATACATATATACAATATATATGTGTTGGAAAAGGAGATATTTTTTAAATATATAGTTAAGTGATGAAATTTTCTGGAAAAAATGCATACATTCAAATATTTTATGCATATAAATCAGTTGCATCCAAAAGGGGAGGGGTCAGGGACTTGACCCCGGCACTGTTTTGTTTTATATGTTCTGTTTTCTACACATAAATAAATATACAAGACAAAATATTGGTAGGGTCAGTCCCTGATACCCCCCCTTTAGATGTAATGGTTTAATACCAGACTCAAAACATATATTAAAAAATACATGTATATATATTTAACTTTATAATTCTTAAGTTTATTTAAGAAAATCACTATTATATCAATGGTTTGGAAATCATGTAAGGAATTAAATCTTTATACTTTCTCATACTTTTACATGATGACCATTTTTCCTTATAATCTTTGCTCATGTAATAGAAAATTATTCATATATAATTTTTGTAAAGTAATATCACTTCGTTGAGTAGATGAATCTTAATTTTTTGTTTTTCATATTTATATTTCTACTTGATAAACTTTTGAATGCTAAAATAAATAAGTAAATATATACAGACAATTTTATTTTCAAACATTTTCATAAGAAGAATTCTAAAGAGTTGGAATACTATCAAAACCTATATATACTGTGTTGAATGATTCTCCAGTGGTATCCAAGCATACTCAGACTACCAGAAGCAACGTGTAAGCTTAATGATTATTGCTTTCAGACCAACTTAGTCAACATTTGTTATATTATTAACTTTTTAATTTTTTATAAGTTGAAAATTATAAATGCATTTGCCACTGTATATGTTATAGTATTTCAACATTCAAAAGTGAAAAAAATACCCAATATTGTAGCTTTCCGAATACATAGTCCACTTTGGAATTCATATTTTCTTATTCATTCATCTGCTCCTCTTCCTATCTCTCCTCTTCTTTATTGAAGAAATGGGAAGTTTCTTAACATTATAGTTATCAAGTAATACAAATCAAGTTATATGAATACAATATATTTGCTTAATTGTTATGATTTGTGTTGAATATGGGTTTTCATTGTCTTTATTACTATTAACAGCAATATTAGTATCATTATTATCATTTTCAGATATTTAATCCTCCTTATTCTCCATTATTAAGTAAAGATTGGTTCAAATCATAATAGGAAGACAGCTTGATGTATTTTCATGGAGGGAAATCTGTTAAACCTGCATTCAAATAATAGAGCAAATTATCAGCCGGGCATTGTGGCAGGTGCCTGTAGTCCCAGCTACTAGAGAGGCTGAGGTAAGAAAATCACCTAGCCCAGGAGCTGGAAGTTGCTGTGAGCTGTGACAGCACAGCACTCTACCAAGGGTAATAAAGTGAGACTCTGTCCCCCCCCACCAAAAAAAAAAGCAAATTATGGACAAAATCTCAGGCTCCATATAAATACATATACTTCTTATAGGATTTTTAATGCTTGACTTTAGGGGTTAGGCAAGTTGAATATTCTTGGGAATGTGGTTAAAGTAGCCAAAGTATTACTTAAAATACTCATTTATTAAATAAATATGAAATTGAAAATAAAGTATACATTAAAATAATGTTATCCCATTTCACATTGATTGGAAAATATTAAGTTTTTTCTTCTTCCTTCATTTCAAAGAATAGCTCCCAAACCTTACCTGTCTTTACCTATGTCACTGCCTTTTATTATCAATAAAAGCACATTTTCTGCCATCTGTGTCCTTTCCTGGTCACCTCATTTTCTCTGCTATATAAATTCTTTAAAATAGCACCCATTTAACCTACACATGCTGCTGTGCCTAGTTTTAATAATGAGACATAAATACCTGTTTGTAAAATATATGGAATTGTGTTAACTTGTTTCTTTCTTGCTTACCTGTTTTTGTCCTGGAGGTTTAATTTCCTGATCATTAAGTGGTTAAGTATAGCTAGTTAACATAGCACACAGTGATACAGCTAGCTCTTTAAGGGATCTATAAATGCCTCTAGCTTTGCAATTGTGAAAAATGTGATTTTTTTTTTTTTTT
>CAUYQV010085758.1:0-20952 GCA_963574575.1 Galagoides demidoff
AACCTAGTGTTGGCTTGGCGCCCGTGGCTCAATCGGCTGGGGCGCCAGCCACGTACACCTAAGGTGGCGGGTTCGAATCCCCAGCCCGGGCCTGCCAAACAACAATGATGGCTGCAACCAAACAATGGCCGGGCATTGTGGCGGGCGCCTGTGGTCCCAGCTACTTGGGAGGCTGAGGCAGGAGACTCGCTTGAGCCCAGGAGTTGGAGGTTGCTATGAGCTGTGATGCCATGGCACTCTACACAGGGGGATAGCTTGAGGCTCCGTCTCAAAAAAAAAAAGGCAGCTGAGAGATGGAGAAATGAGTGACAACATACCTGGCAACATCATTTGAGAGTTCTCCTGGATCAAGCCATACATATAAAAAAATCTCTCAAACTCCTTGGTTATGTAAACTAATATATCATCATCATTATCATTTGCAGTATTTTGCTTAGTTTGATTCTGACTTGGCGCCTGTTGCTCAGTGGTTAGGGCACTGCTCACATACATCAGGGCTGGCGGGTTCGAACCCAGGCTGGACCTGCTAAACAACAATGACAACTACAATAACAACAACAAAATAGCCAGGTGTTGTGGTGGGCATCTGTAGTCCCAGCTACTTGGGAGGCTAAGGCAAGAAAATCACTTAAGCCCAAGAGTTTGAGGTTGCTGTGAGCTGTGATGCTACCTACAGTACTCTACTGAGGACAACATAAAGAGACTCTGTCTCAAAAAAAAAACAAAACACTAGTTTGATTCTGTTTTGATCACTTGCCATAGAAATAATGCTGATGAATGTGGAAATCTCCACAGCATCATCCCAGGAGTTCCAGGGTCAGAATGCTTTTGGCATGCTGTGGAGTTATCAGTGTTGCCCTCAAAATAGTTCTCACTGTCCTCCCTCTAGGCAGTTGGCAGGACTACTTTGCTCATCCCCTGTGCTATTAGGTGTGACTCTGTGACTTGCTTTGGCCATGAAATATTTGCAGAGCGCACTTGCTTCACCTCCAGAGAGAGGTTTTAAGAACCTGTGGCCAGGGCAGCGCCTGTGGCTCAGTGAGTAGGCCAACGGTGGCAGGTTCAAACCTAGCCCCAGCCAAACTGCAACAAAAAAATAGCTCGGCATTGTGGCAGGCACCTGTGGTCCCAGCTACTCGGAGACTGAGGCAAGCGAATTGCCTAAGCCCAAGAGCTAGAGGTTGCTGTGAGCTGTGATGCTACAGCACTCTACTGAAGGTGACAAAGTGAGACTCTGTCTTAAAAAAAAAAAAAAGAACTTGTGGCCAAAGGCTGGGCCCAGTGGCTCACGCCTGTAATCCTAGCACTCTGGGAGGCCAAGGTATGTGAATTATTTGAGCTCATGAGTTCTCAAGACTATCCTGAGCAAAAGCAAGATGCCGTCTCTACAAAAATAGAAAAACTACCTGGGTGTTGCGGTGCAGGCCTGTAGTCCCAGCTACTTGGGAGGCTGAGGCAAGAGGATTGTTCAACCCCAAGAGTTTGGGATTTCTGTGAGCCAGGACACCACACTGTATCCAGAGTGACAGAGACTCTGTCTCAGAAACAAAACAAAAGAACTTGTGTCCAGTTTGCCACTTTCCCTCTACCCTGCCTCAGTGAACTTGGAATTCTTTGTCTAGATGGATCCCCTATTAGCTTGATCCTTGAGTGATCACAATGAACAGAGTAAGATACAGGCATTGAGATATAGTTGTTTATTATTGCAGAAATAACCTAACCTGTTCTTTCTGAAACTATTCCTCTGAGAGGGAAATGAAGGATGTTTTTCATCAACCCAGATAGATCTGTGAGTGAACAGCTAGCCAGCGGGGAGGGCACATTCCTAAAGCAGTTAGTGCCTTTCCACATATTGTCTGTGTCTCCCAGGCCTCTGACTTCTGGCAAGCAGTTCCTTAGCAAATTTACTCTATTGATTTTCTCCTAAGGTTTGTTATCTTCCCCGAGGGCAGATGGTTTGCTTTAACAGATTGCTAAAGTTAGTTCTGAGTGGCTTGGCCAGCTAATCCTGCCTACAGCATTTTGGATCATGTTCTCTTAGGGCAGAAAAGAAGATGAGACCCTTCTGCCCTGCCTGTGCCACTTGGGGCCATGAGGAGAGTGATTTCTTCCAAGGGGCCTGGGGTTTCTGGCATTCTAAATACCTTCAGCATCTGGTTTGGGGCTGGGCATGCCAGTTGTTCCTGGAGAAGACAGGCAGGAGGGCAGAGTAAGAAAGAGCCCGGACTCAGTGGTCAGATGGGTCTGAATTTAAATCCAGGTTTCTTTCTTTCTTTTTTTTTTTTTGAGAAAGAGTCTCATTATGTCGCCCTTGGTAGAGTGCTGTAGTGTCATAGCTCACAGCAACCTCAAACTTTTGGGCTTAAGCAATTCTCTTGCCTTAGTCTCCCAAGTAGCTGGGACTACAGGTGCCTGCCACACACCGGCTATTTTTTTGTTGCAGTTGTCATTCTTGTTTAGCTGGACGGGGCTGGATTTGAACCTGCCACCTTTGGGGCATGTGGCCGGCGCCATAACCACTGTGCTACGGTCACTGAGCCCCAGGCTTCATTTCTTCCTGCCTATGGGATCTTGGGAAAAATCTACTCCTCTGAGCCTCAGTCCTCTTAATTTAGACATGCTGCTTCCACAGTGCTTACCTCATTTGCTTTTTGTTAGATTGTGGACTTAAAATGCTTTGGCCAGGATGGGATTCAAACCTACCACCCTTGGTATATGGGGACAGTGCCCTACCCACTGAGCCACAGGCACCGCCCATACTTCACACTTTATCAGTATAGGCTTCTAGGCAGTTTCCATCATTGCTGCTGAGAAATTGGGAGTCATTCTGGGTTTTAACCCTAATTTTTTGGTTCCCTTTTTCTGGAATCTGTCAGGATCTTCTCTAGCCACGGGTTCTGGAATGTCCAGTCCAGTTTATGTGATTCAGTGGGACTGGCTCCATCCCTGTATCTAGAGTTAAGCATGTGACGCAGCAGGTCCAATCAGTGTGTTCTTTTTTTTTTTTGAGACAGAGCCTCAAGCTGTCCCCCTGGGTAGAGTGCCATGGCATCACAGCTCATAGCAACCTCCAACTCCTGGGCTCAAGCTAGTCTCCTGCTCTGCCTCCCAAGTACCTGGGACCACAGGCACCCACCACAATGCCTGGCTATTTTTTTTTTTTTTTGGTTGCAGCCATCATTGTTGTTTGGTGGGCCCAGGCTGGATTTGAACCTGCCACCTTAGGTATATGTGGCTGGCACCTTAGCCACTTGAGCCACAGGCACCGAGCCAGTCAGTATATTCTATCCTCCTGGCCAGAGTAATTAATTTCAGGATGGGCACATGATCTGATCATCCAATGAGATTCACTTTCCAGACTTTGATTTGAACTGATGGGGACAGAATCTCTCTCCTCTGATTCATACCAGGAAGGGTACAAGCCCACAGATACTGAAGACTTCCCTGAAGAGAAGGCTTTTCTTTCTTTCTTTTTTTTTTTTTTTTGGTAGAGACAGAGTCTCACTTTATTGCCCCCGGTAGAGTGCTGTGGTGTGACATACCTCATAGCAACCTCCAACTCTTAGGCTTAGGTGATTCTCTTGCCTCAGTCTCCTGAGTAGCTGGGACTACAGGTGCCTGCCACAACACCCAGCTATTTTTTTGTTGCTGTTTGTCTGGGGCTGAGTTTGAATCCACCACACTCGGTATATGGGGCCGGCGCCCTACCCCCTGAGCCACAGGCACCACCCAAGCAGGCTTTTCTTTTTTTTTTTTTTTTCCACTGAGGCATTTTATTTTTCAGTATGGATTACATCCCTAGAAAAAGAATCCCAGGATTTTTCCTCCTGTGTGTTTTCTTCTTGCTTCTTCGTGGTCCATGATGCCAGCTGAAGTTGTCAATACAATGAAACCAAACTGGCGGGATGGGAGCATATTATTCTTTTTTTTGAGACAGAGCCTCAAGCTATCCCCCTGGGTAGAGTGCCATGGCATCACAGCTCATAGCAACCTCCAACTCCTGGGCTCAAGCGAGTCTCCTGCCTCCGCCTCCCAAGTAGCTGGGACCACAGGCACCCACCACAGTGCCCAGCCATTTTTTGGTTGCAGCCATCGTTGTTGTTTGGCGGGCCCGGGCTGGGGATTCGAACCCGTCACCTTAGGTGTACGTGGCTGGCGCCTTAGCCGATTGAGCCACAGGCACCGAGCTGATCCTGCATTTCTAACATCTGTTATCTCTCCGGCTCCTGAGACTATTTTGATGTGGCCTGGGATTCTGCTAGGATTCTGTGGCCCTCCAGTGAGTTACTTAATCTCCATAAATTTTTAACTCATATGTTAAAAATTAAAAGAACCCAAAATAAAAAATAAAGTTGTTTTAAGACATTAACATCATAAACCTCCTGGTAGGGTGCCCTGTGATGAACACAACATCATGTCTGTGATATTCTTGATAAAAATCCACAACTTCAATTTAATCATAAGAAAACACCAGATAAACCCAGATAGAAAAACATTCTGCAAGATAACTGGCCAGAGCTACTCAAAAGTGTTGAGGTTGGCTGGGTACGGTGGCTCGTACCTATAATCCTAGCACTCTGGGAGGCCAAGGCGGGTGGATTGCTTGAGGTTGGGAGTTTGAGACCAGCCTGAGCAAGAGCCAGACTCATCTCTACTAAAAATAGAAAAACAAGTGGGATGTTGTGGTGGGCACCTGTAGTCCCAGCTACTTGGGAGGCTCAGGCCCCTTGAGCCCAAGAGTTTGAGGCTGCTGTGAGCTTTAATGATACCATGGCACTCTACCCAGAGCAACAGAGTGAGTGAGACTCTGTCTCAAAAAAAAAAAAAAGTGTTAAGATCATGAAAGAATCTGGCACAGCTTGGAGGGAACCAAGGAGACACAACAACTCAGTGCAATGTGGGGTCCTGGAAAGAGTATCAGAGGAATCATTGGTGAAACTCGAATAGTTTATTTAACAGAATTGTACCAATCTTAATTTCCTGGTCTTAAAAATTGTACTATGGTTACATAAGATGTTAACACGGGGAAGTTGAGTCAATCAAGATCCTACAGGAACGCTCTGCTCTACTTTTTCAACTTTTCTGTAAGTCTAGAATTATTTCAGAATAAAATTTAAAAGACAAAGTTACAAAAATATTTTATTTCATGGGACCATGATGACGTTGAAGAAATCGCATACATAGAAAAACATGACGCTGCAATTTATCCGTCTGTCTACTCCTCCCTGCAGAGCCTGGCACAGGGGCAGGGGCTCTGCATGCACATGACATGCTGAATTAGCTTGAGGAAAGAGAAAGGGACACTATATAAGACACGCCATTTAATTCTTACAATAACCCGATGAGGAGGTATTACTATCTTCATTTTACAGACGAGGACATTGAAGTAGAAAGGGCTTACGGTTCACTCCCTTGAACACAATTTATTTCTGCCAGGGCTGCACTGAAACCTCTCTTGCCTGCACCACTTCCAGCCCAGAGGAGCATCTTTCTGCTCTCCCTGGTCCTCCCAAGCCCACCCTTTCCTGCTTCCTGGATTGTGCTTAACAGAAATCAGGGCCGCTTCTGCCAGTTTCCTGCACCAGCCTTTGGATTTCATTAGCAAGCGCAGTTCTAATTGAACTTTTATTCACTAGTCACAGCTTGGCAATTAATCAAGCTTCTCCTAAGCTCAGAGCCTACATTTACTTCCCTTCATGGAGAGAGAGAGAAAGGAACGCAAACCTCAATCCTCATTCCTAGGGCAATGTACCCTGCTCTTGTGCTGGTTTCTGTGTCTCCCTGTGTTCCCAGGACACCGTGCACTTAGTAATTTCTAAAGAAGGCTATTAGATTCAGATGGTAATCACAGCCCCCTTCTGGCGCATTCCCTGGACTCTTGGCCTCATTAGAAATCCTCCCGTTGCCTGCTGCCAGCCTCTCGCTTGTAAGTAAATGCTGGCCTCTGCTCTCCTGCCTGCCAGAATCTCAGGACACCTCGTTTACTTTTTTCTTAATGTAACATTTATGTCGTTTTCTTCTTGTACTCTGATTAAAGAAGGAATAAATGTTCATTGCAGAAAAATTGGATGATGTGAAAAATCACAAAGAGAAAAATAAAACTTAATCATACTGCCACCAGGCAGAAATAAGCACTGCTAATATATGGCCGTGCGGGTGATCCTTGACTTTCTTAAATGTGGCTTTTGTGCAAATCGCGCATTGTATGTTGAAATCTCCAATTCGGGGATCCAAAATGCAAGGGCAGAATCACCATATTACACAATTCAATGGAACACTATTCATATTGTAGTTTATGAGAATGGTGCCCTCTGAAGTTTTCAGTGCACAGTCTGTGCCTCTGTACTCGTTGGACACGCACAGGACCAGGGGAGACAATGCAAAGCAAGTTATAAGCAAACTAAAGGGCCAAGACAGCTCCTGAGAACCCTACAAAGTAGGAATGTGGGACCACTGGTGAATCTTGTGATTTTTCAAGAGGAAATGGAAAACACCTGTCACAATTTGGACTATGGGGCGTCTGATGATGTCAGGTCATCCCAAGGTCTTCCCCTCTTCTGGCCCAGCTTCTCCCCTTCCTACTCTGACTCCCACCATCCTTATTTTCCCAACAAGTTGGCCTCAAGAGGCCTCTGCTTAGGCAGGGAGCCTTGTTCTGATTGGTCTGGATGGACAGTGGTAGTGGGGACAGTCATCAAAGGTCTTCCTCATCCCCTGCCACTAAGATAAGGAGGTGAAACTGTTTCAATTGACCCTTCTCCAACGCTTCCCAGTTTGGAGGATTTAAGATTTTGGGCTGCCCCACCACCTGTCTGGGCACCCAGGGAGAGAGAGGGGAGACAGCCAGCAGGTCCTGGGAAAGGAGAAATTCTCAGGTCCAGTTTCCTGATCAACATTGCTAAGGGGCTGATGTTCTTTTCTTTGATTCACATTCATTCGTGGGATAATTTCATTGAGATGTGTCCTGCTGTAGGGGACTGTGAGCTACTTGGCACTAAGAAATGAGTCTCATTTTGTTCCATGGCATGTCCCTGTGCCCAGCAGATGCATTGGCACATGGTACGGACCCAGTGAATACCCCTGAATGGAGAAGGGGCGGCTCCTGTGCTATCAACATCCTAGGCCCAGGCAGGGCATCTCAGAAGAGTTCCCCCTCCATGGGAGATTTGCAACAAACATAGTAAGGATTTTCACTGTTTTTAACTCTCTAGGAATAGAAATATTTTGGTATGTATAACCCTATTCTTGAGCTTTCGAAGACCCCACTTCCATAGATACTTTTAGCAAAACACTATTATAAAAGTGAAATGCTCTTTCAATATTTTTGTCTCTTTCTGTATATGTCTTAATATTTCATAATCATGCCTTTAATATAACCATATATTATATTTTCCTGGTACCATAAATATTCTTCAATAACATTACAGGGGTACCTCTGTAGGTTGACCACCCAGTGGACTGTAACAAATTTTTCTGGTATTGTAAATAAATTAGCGGTAATCATCTCTTTCCAGAAGAGTTTGTCCATATCTCTATTTTGTTCATGTTATTTGTATTATAAATTAATTTATATTATTTTATGTTAAACCATGTGGCCAAATAGTGTGCCAATTTTGATGCACAGGTTTCCCTACGTAAAGATTGTAAGAAATCTACACATACAGCATGAGTGCTCATTCCTTCACTGCAGATTTAGAGTTATATCACAGGATAAGACACAGTCCAGTCGAGGCATCAAGTGAAGAATCATGGGGGCACTCAAATCTTACTGAATGCTGTATTCACCAAAATTCCTCTCAAAGAGAGATTTGTATATGGTTAGAAGAAACATGCTGATGAGCCTTTTGTGGAGGAGGAGTGAGGCTTCTCAAGAGGTTTGCTTAAGGAACAAATAGATGTTTGTTAAACTACTGTCCAAGGAAAGTGGTCCAAATAACTAAAGAGATGTTATGTGGCTCAGTGTGGCATGCAAGTTCAGGGACAGAGCTGAATTGTTGGGGCATCGGTAGAGAGGTTGAAATCTGCTCCTTTTCCACTCTTTCCCACACAGCATCCAGCCACTCTGCTTTATAACTACTAGACAAGTATTTAATGAGCACCAGTTTTAATAATATTATGTATTAACTGGAAGACCATAACTGGTAACTGATTAAAGCAAGCTGAAGAATATCTTTTGCATTCTCCACTTTTTAAAAAGAATAGGGAATCTATGTGTGCATTCATATGTTTCTATATGTCTATATAAGCAAAGGAATAAAATGGAAGGATATCATATAATATTTTTAACAGGGTCTATTAGGGATGTTAGTTTGGAGAGGGGAAGAAAAATCTATTGACTTTACTTTAGGTGTTTGATCTACATATTTTAACTTGTTCCAAAAAGCACATACAATTTTCATGATTCAAATGTTTAAACCTTTTAGTTACATTTGAAGAAATAAAATTATAGCATCCCCATAAAAGCCCACATGTTTCAGCCATCTCTGACTAGATATTATTATCTTTAAAAATCTTTGCTGAAAAACTGGCAGTACCAAATGTTGATGATACAGAAATCAGAATAAGCATCTCTCTTTTACCCTTGTCCATGTGAAATTATCACCAGTATTTTGCCTTTTAGTTAATGTGGATATTGTTTTAAAATAGAATTTCTTTATTACATTAAGGAATTACACTTTTAATCCAATTTTACATAGAGTTGTTAGGAAAAATTAATATGAATTATTATTATGTAATTAAAATATTAAAGTGATTTTTACAAAATAGACAATGTTGATCACTGGCTTCCTTCTTGATATGACCAGATGTGTTAATAATGTTCCGAATCGTAAGCCATCCTTGTATTAACAGATGAAGCTTGATTGAGTTATGCTTTATTGTACTCTTAGTATTATGTTAGAATCAATTTGATTGGAATTGATGTGATATTTTTACATCAACATTCATAAGGACATTTAGTTAGTAAATTCTTTTTTGTGATTTTTTTTGGTCAGATTTTGCCATCAGTTATGCTGGCTTCATAAAACAATTTGAGGAACTTTTCTTCTTTTAATTTACTCTATTCCACTACTATAGAAATGATTTGCTTTTTGTGTGTTTAAAATAACTCATCCGTAAACTGTCTGAACATGAAATCTTTTGGAGAAACGGAGTTTTATTTATTTGTTTGTTTACAATTTTTAGTATTTCTTTCAGAGAAACCAGTATATTTAAATTTCCTACTTCTTTCTTCAGTCAATTTTATTCTTTTCTATTTTCCTTGAAAAGAAATCTAGTCTTTCATTCAGATTTTCAGATTCATTTGTATGATGCTGTAGTATATCCTTTGATAATTGTCTTAAAATATCCTCTAACTCTATAGTTCTGACTCCTTTTCCATTCTGAATTTTGCTTATTTTCTTATATTTGCTACAGATTTGTCTATTTTCGTTGGTCTGTTTAAAGAACCAGGTCTTGCATGTAGCTATCAACTTTCATTGATCTTAGGTCTTGGGTTTTCTGGTTCAGTTTACGATTTTCCTTATGTCTTCCCTCCTGCCTTCTTGTGTTTATTTTGTTATCCTTCTCTTCCTAATGCTGGAGTTCAGTGCTTAATTTTCACTTCTTACTTATTTCATGATTAAAACATTCGAGACAATTACTTTTCCCAAACCTATCTGAAGCATATCCCATAAAATTGAAGATGTTGTAATTCATCTCCACTTTATTTGAAATAGTTTCTATCCACAGCTGAGTTTGCAGATGAGAGTTCTGATGGTTGCTTCTTACAAATAATCGTTTTAAAGATTATTTTAAATTAAAAATAGATTTATTCTAGAAAACAAAACGGAAAGGAAAATCATGCAGAATTCTACCACTCAGGTGGTTATCTACATCTTTCAAATCATTTGTGCATATAGTAGCTTCTTTTTAAAAGATCATATTATCTATCTTGTCTTAAAAATCACTCTCCTCCTCAGACGTACGTGTGGTTATTAGGGTCTCCTGCTACTTCTGGAATGTTTTGACCTTTTGGAGCCCTACAGTAACTTCATATGAACATGGAGACTGTCGGGCAAATTTTAGACCATTTTATGGATAATCATTTCTCCTTCCTTTTGAGAGACAGACAGAGGAACTGTGACAGAGATTTCATGTAAGAAGTCATTCCCCTGACTCCATCTCCCTTAAACAGCCACCCCATTCCTCAAGCTTGATGACAAAGGGAACAAGAAAAGGTTTCTCATGCCCTCCTGACCAGGCATTCACCGTCTACACCCAGATCTATCCTTTACTACCTGGACAAATCACATCACTTCTTTTGAGCCTCAATTTCTCCATCTGTGAAATGGGGGCAAATGAGTCCCTCTCTCATAAGGCAGTGGTGAGTTTTAAATAAAATAATCTTCATAATGTACTTGACACAGAGCCTGCCACATGATAAATATTCACTGACTATCTTCCCCATAGTTCCTTCAATTACTTTCCAAACATGCAAGATGGATAAAGAGCTCACTTCTTAACCAAGCCTCAGGGGGGAGGATCTCAATGCCTGCTATTCATCTGCAGTTTTACAAAAGCAATTAAAGCTTGCCTGTGATTGTGAGTCTCTTCTCTGTCCTTGAAGCTGAGGTGCCCTATTGAAAGAAGAAGTCAATGCCCTTCTGTACATTCCTGTACTGTTTATTATGCCGGAGAGGCTGCTCAGACTCATTACTGCTGCGGAGCACAGGCCCCCAGGGGCTGAAGTGGAGCTGGGTAATTACCAACAGATCCCTAATAGGTGTGGACTTGATGGAAATAAGTCAATCAGGAACACAGCATTTATGTCTAAACTATTCCAGTCCACACTCACAAGTATGAGTGACTGCTAATGAGGGCCACGCTTCTGAGGTCAATGGCCCTGACCACTCACTGCTCCCTTGAGAGCTCTGTGCCTAAAACAATCCCAACAAGTGGGTCTTCCCTCAGCTCTTGGTTTTGGTCCATTTAGTGTTGCTATAAAGCAGGGGTCCTCAAACTTTTTAAACAGGGGGCCAGTTCACTGTCCCTTAGACTGTTGGAGGGCCAGACTGCGGGCCACAGGATGAGTCGGCTGCTAAGCAGGACAGGCAGCAGCAGCAAAAACACCCAGCGGACCAGGTAAATATCCCAGGCGGGCTACATGAGGCCCATAGGCTATAGTTTGAGGATGCCTGTGGAATATGGGAGACTGGAAAGTTGATAAAGAAGAGCGGTTTCTTTGGCTTATGATTCTGGTGGCTGGAAGTTTCAAGATTGAGCATCTGCCTCTGGTGAGGGTCTCAGGCCACTTCTACTCATGACAAAAGGCAAAGGAGAGGGGCATGTGCGGAGATCACATGGTGAAAGAAGGAACAAGGGTGTGAGGGAGCCGGTTCCTTTGAACAACCAGCATTGTAGGAACTGACTGAAAGAGAACTCACTAGCCACAAAGGCAGGACATTATTCAGAAGGGATCCACCTCCATGATCCATGATCCAAACACCTCCCTTAGGCCCTACCTCCAACATTAGGAATAAAATGTTAACAAGAGGTTTGTAGGAGACAAGCATCCAAACCATAGTATTCTGCCCTTCTTCCAGCCAAAACTCACGTCCTTCTCACATGCAACATGCATTCAATTCCCATAGTTCCAGAAGTCTTCAGTCATTTCAGCATCAACTCAAAAGTCCAAAGTCTCAAGTCTCATCTGAGATTCAAGGTAAATTCCTTCTAGCTCTGAGCCTGTAAAATCAAAAACAAATACAATAGTTGTACAGGCATTGAATAAACATTCCCATTCCAAAAGGAAGAAAACAGACAAAAGAAAAGGGTAATTGGCCCCACACAAGTTCAAGGCCCAGCAGGGCAAACATTAAGTCTTAAAGCTCCAAAACCACTTCCTTCCACTCTATGTCCCACATTCTCAGCATACAGGTGCAAGAGGTTGGTACTCAAGGGCTCAGGCAGAGCTGACCCTATAACTCTGTTGGGTGCAGGACATGTGGCTGATTTCCTGGATTAGAGCCTAATGTCAGAGGATTTTCCATGCTGAGCTAGAAAGCTGAAGTAGCTCTACAATTCTGGGATCCCAATGGCAGCCCCCCAACCTGTGTAGTTCTAGTAAGCCTTGCCTAGGTGGGAACTCTTGGTGGTGGCTCTATCCCTATGGCAGGTTTCTGCCTTGGCATCCAGGCTTTCTAATGCACCCCTGAAATCTAGGTGGATGGCTTATGAAGCAAGCCCAAGCAGTGATGGGGCTATTGTATTTGAGCTAAAGCTGGGGCCTGGGCAGCCAGGATACAGGGAGCAGCATCCTGAGGCAGCATGTGAGGCAGCATCCTGGAAAGTCTACCCCTGGGGTATAATAATACCCCATTGTCCTCCTAATCCTCTGGGCCTGGAAGATTTCTGAAATGCCTTCAGGGCCTTTGTCCCTTAAAAAAGTAATCTTTGCTAGTAGCACCTGGCTCCCTTCTAGTCATCCTAAACTCTTTAACAACCTGTTTTTCCAGTTCATGCCCTTGAATATTTCTCTCCTGAAAATGCTTTTTCCTTCTCTACCAAATGGCCAGCCTGCAACTGTTCCAAATTTTTATGCTCTGCTTCCCTTTTATTTATAAATTCTGCCTTTAGGTCATTCCTTTGCTGCTATAATTTAGCATAAGCTGTTAAAAGTAACCATGCCACTTCCTGAGTGCTTTGCTGCTTAGAAATTTCTTCCAGCAGATACCCTAAGTCATCACTCCTACATTCTGCCTTCCACAAAACCCTAGGGCATAGACACATTGATGCCAAGTTCTTTGCTACAGAGTAAAGTAACAAGGATGACCTTTGCTCCAGTTCCCTGTAAATTCCTTATTTCCATCTGAGACATCATCAGCTTGGCCTTTCCAGTCCATATTTCTATCCCCATTTTGGTCACAACCACTTAACCAATCTTTAAGAAGTTCCAAACTTCCCTCGTCTTTTTGTCGTCTTTTGAGCCCTCCAAATTCTGCGGATCTCTGTCCATTACCCAGATTCAAAGCCACGTCCACATGTTTGGTTATCTCTATAATAATACCCCATACCTCAGTAACAATTTTCTGTCTCAGTCCATTTAGTGTTCTGTAAATGAATACCTGAGACTTTGCAATTTATAAAGAAACGAGGCTTATTTGGCTCAAGATTCTACTGGCTGGGAGGTTCAAGACTGGGCATCTGTATCTGGTGATGGCCTCAAGCTGCTTCCCCTCCTGGCAGAAGGTGAAGGTGAAACTATTGTCCTTAGAAATAAATTGACACAGGAGGTTGAAGTTCTGACTGAGGCCTAAATTGTGTAAGGCAAAAGGCATAATTATAGTTAAAAATCAACCAACTATTGCCCTGTAGACAGCTTCCCTACAGTGGTTTACTGCTTAAAAGTTGCATCACCTGTGGTCACATGATTTATAACTTCCCTTAATCACTTATGTAGATAATGCCTCTCTCGTGAGACCTGAGACTGTCTTTTAAGGTTCTTTCCCAGACTCTGCATTCTGGTGGGCCTGCTGATGCCAACAGGCCCAGTGACCCATACCACGGAGCTGACTCAATAGATTCTATGACCTTTGCCAAGGAACTGACACAGCTCAAGAATAAAGTTTCTTCATCCCTGTGCTGTTTTCCCCAACGCAACCAATCAGATGCCAGTTCCCTCATTAGCTGCCTGTGAAATTTTCTTTAAAAACCTCAGCCTACAGGCGGCTCCCGTGGCTCAAAGGAGTAGGGCGCTGGCTCCAAATGCTGGAGGTGGCGGGTTCAAATCCAGCCCTCGCCAAAAACTGCAAAAAAAAAAAAAATCATAAATAAATAAATAAAACCAAAATTTAAAAAAAAAAAAAAAAAAAAAAAACCTTAGCCTAGTGGCAGTGCCTGTGGCTTAGTGAGTAGGGTGCCGGCCCCATATACCGAGGGTGGAGGGTTTGAACTTTGACCCAGCCAAACTGCAACAACAAAAAATAGCCAGGTGATGTGGCGGGCCCCTGTAGTCACAGCTACTCGAGAGACTAAGGCAAGAGAATCACTTCAGCCCAGGAGCTGGAAGTTGCTGTGAGCTGTGATGCCACAGCACTCTACCAAGGACAACAAAGTGAGTCTCTGTCTCTAAAAAAACAAGAAGAAGAAAAAAAAAATACCTCAGCCTAGAAACTCTTCAGGGAGATGGATTTGAAGATTCAGGGAGATTTGCTGCCCCATCTTGTAATTATTAAACTCTTTGCTGCAGTCTGGCTGTCTCAGTATATCAGCTCTTTTCTACACAGCAGGCAAAATAAACCTGGTTGGGTAGTAACAAAGGGGAGGTAGAATATACAGGGATCATGTGGGAGAGAGGAAGCAGGAAGGGGAGGAGGTGCCAGGCTCTTTTTAACAACCATTTTCTGGGGGAACTACTAGAGCACTCACTGAACACCAAGGGAGGACGTTAGTCTATTCACAGAGGATCTGCCCTCATGACCAAAACACTTCCCATCAGGCCCTACTTCCAACACTGGGAATAATTTTTTTTTTAATTTCAGAGTAATATGAGGGTACATATAATTAGGTTACATTGTCTGCATCTGTAAGGTAAAGTCCAAGTTATAATCGTGTCTGTCACCCAAGAAGTTTGCCACTTACCTATACATTGTACCCATTAAGTGGGAACTTACCGAACCCGCCCCCTTGAATTTAATTGGGTTCTCTCATATGGGGCCTGTAGTTATTAATCTACTAGTTTCAACTTGGTATTGAGTACATGGGATGCTTGATCTTCCATTCTTATGATACCTTACTAAGGAAAATGTTCTCTAAATCTTTCCAGGTTGTTATAATAGATACAAAATCTGTATTTTTTTATGACAGAATAGTATTCCATAGTATACATATACCAGTTTATTAATCCATTCACAGGTTGATGGGCACTTGGGTGCTTCCATATGACCCTGCAATCCCATTACTAGGTATCTACCCAAAAGAGAAAAGTCATTTTACCATAAGGACATATTTGCACTAAAATGTTTCTAGCAGCTCAGTTCACAATGGCAGAGCTGTGGGAATAAAGTTTCAATATGAGGTTCAGAGAGGACAAACATCCAAGCCCTAGCACTTCCCGAGGGCAGACACCTGGGGTGAACTACAAGACAAGCTGGCTTGGTTTGATGTCAGAATCTTCTCTGATGGCCTGACCTGCCTGCTCCACTAACAAATCTGGTTCCTTCAGAACCAAATTTAAGAGAGCCAGATTTAAGAGAAATTTAAGAGAACCAGACCCAGATTTAAGAAATCTCCCGGAGCAAGCCTCCCTCCTGCTCATCTTTCCCTCCATCTGCTCTGTCCCACCTCTCCTCCTTCATTCTTAATACAGGTAGCAGCATTTTTAAAATAGTGGGGACTTCTGAAAACCACTTTACCTGCCCTCACCAACTCTCTCAGGGCTGCACGTTTTCCCAAGGTAACAAGCTTCATTTCTAATGTTTGCTATCAGTACATCATGCAGACATGCAACTTAATTAAAAAGACAACTGATTAGAGTTCCTGACAGGCCGCCCCCTCCCCAGATGTAAGAATTTTAATCCACAAATTAGGGGTGCAAATTGAGCTTTCTGGATGGTTCTATAGTTGATCTTCATTGGCATCCTAAGCTCCATTTCTTTTGGGTGGTAGAAAGACAATCTCAACTGCTGAGGGAGGCCCTCCACTTGTTCGCTGAGTGGGTGGGGCAAAGCAACCAAGTGCCAGAGGGTGAACTGGTCCTTTATTACAGCCTGCTATATGTGCCAGCACACTCTAAGCCACCTTGTCCTTCCCCTGTCTTGGCCATCATCCGTCATCCATACAGAGTCCTTCCTGAGATCTGCTCATCCTCATGGCAAAGTTACACTGCAATCTCTTGCCCTCCCCCAGCTGCTCCACGCTTCAATGGCATTGAGGCCTTCAGAGTTTTATCCTTATTTTCATCCCAGCCTGTGAACTTCTTCTTAGCTTCCCAGTCTTCCCTAACCAGCCTAGATGCTACACCTCTCATTTCACCTACTTGCTTGCCATTCACACTCTCATCCACTCATTCCCCTGCCACCACCTGCCCAGCCCAGAATTTGTTCAGGCTATGGAAAAGCACTGCAGAGATTCCTACAGCCAATCGGTCCACTGTCACTACAAACACTTGATCTCCATCATCGGCGTCACTCTCTGGCCTGTTCTGGAATCATTTAATGAAGGAAGTCAAGCAGACATATGTTTTGGTTTAATTGTCAAACTCAATTGACAGTTGAGTCTTTTAGCTTCATTGAGAAATTGATGCTTGTATCTAGGAGATCCCCAGACAAAGGGAAAACCAACCTTTGCCTCCGACCCAAGTAGCAGCGAGGTTCTGGGGGAGGGCATTGAATTATTTCAAAAACTTTAGGGGGTACAGTGTTTTTTGTTATGTGACTAAATTGCATCATGTTGAAGTCAGAATTACAGACTGTTGCCATGGTTCCACTGAAGAGATCACTACGCTTGGCCTAGAGAGTTTCAGAGACTGCTGGAATCAATTCCTCACCACCTTGCAGTCGAGATGAGGGATCACTGTGTTCTTTCAGAATAACTTAGGCACACAGAATAACTTAAGGATTGTGCATGCACAGAGGAATTAGCATTCAGGGACAGAGCCGCTCACATGTTCAGAGATGTTCTGATCTCTAGAGTGAGGATGAGGCTGGTCTCTTTGACAACAGATCTCCCCATCCTTGGGAACCAAAAGCAAACAAACATCTTTTCTTATGGGCAGGATTTACTAACCTGATCCACGGAAGTGGTGCATGAGGGGATTGGTGCAAGACTTTTCCACCACAATAAGTACAAATAACCTTTCTTATAAAATACATGCATCCCATTTACATTATATTCCTTAAGCAGTGACACAGTTCCACAACTCTAGCTACCAAGGCATGAATTATTCTAGCCCTTGGCCCACACAGCTGCCTTGAGAACCCCTTAGCTATGGCCTCCTCTTGGTGACCTGCGTGGCCTGAGTGATGGGGCTCACTTGGCTTTTCTGCCCTTAGTACTCACACCATGACGTGGCCACTCACCCCTCTCTTTGTTGGCAAAGCCCGGGCACAGGTGACAGGAAATAAATAGCTGGGTGAGGGGGAATCAAATTGGGTACAACTAGTAGGAATTATCTTCATTATAATACCCCAGACCTGAGTTCCAGGCATAGTCCCCATTTCCATTTGGAATTCAATGAGATAAAAAAAAAATGTATAAAGGACATAAAAAAAAGAACCCAAGACAAGCATGGACTCTACAGCTGTATTTCTTTTGTTCAAAACTCACCTTTTTTTCTTGCAAACTACGTGACCTTACTCTAATTACTTGGTGTCTCTATGGCTCAGTTTCTCCCCCTTGAAGCAGGGATGATAACAGACACTCACCCATTGGATTGTTGTGGTCAGCACTTACCATAGAGGAAGCATTTGACAAGTGTTAGCTACTTTCATTAACTAGCTATGGTGTGGTGATGATGACAGAATGGGGGAGCCTTTTATAACCTGCCTTATTGTCTTCCTTTTTTCCCTTATCCTCTTAGCCCCACCCTCCTGACAAAGTCACCCTCTGCTATCTCTGCTGGGACCCTGGGGAGGCATTTTCAGCCTTCTTTAGTTTGGCCTCTGTGGTGCAGTGGAGATGAACACCAGTTCTTTGACACGCCTCTCATTGGGAGCGAGGCTTAATTCCCCTGCCCATGAATCTGGAATGGACTGGCTTGACCAAATGTGGCAAAAATGATGTTCTGAGACTTTGTGGGCTAGGTCATAAGGAGCATTTCAGCTTCTACTTGGATCTTACAGAACTAACACTTGCTTTTGGTACTCACCTTCTCAAAAACCATGCTAAGGGACACCCAAGCCACATAAAGAGACCAGGCATAAGGCAGCCCAGAGCCCTGATTTCACTCCCAGATGTTAGCAAGCATTGACTACCAGCATATATATATATATAAGTAGGCCATGTTGGACATCAGCCCAGTCCTGCCTTCAGATGACCGTAGCCCAGCCACCACTGATTTACAATTGCACATGAGACTCCAAGCAAGAACCACCTAGCTGAGCCCATAAACCCACACAGCCATGAGAGATAATACTAAATAGGTGTTTTAACCACTAGGTTTGAGGATGCTGTATTATGTGTATAACAGAAATAAATAACCAGAAGGGTGTCTGACCCAAAAGACTATTGTCAGTCTCCCTGGTTTTCCTCCCAGCTTTCCTTGAACCATTCTTTCCTTCTCTTCTAAACCTTCACCCCTCACCACCTGTCTCTCCATTTGCAGAAGTCCATCTCACAATACAGGTCTGGCCTTCAGAAAAGGCAGGGAGAGGAGGTTTGTTTCAAATGCCTGCAGGATCCTAGGGTTGGAAATCTCTCAGAAATCCCAGAGCAGGAATCATAGGCAGGCCAGTTAATGAGGCTGGGAAGTAGGGAATGAGCAGAAGTTGAAGCCCCAAGTGTTTCTTTCACCCTGCCAGTATCCATCATTCATTCTACTCATTGCCAGGAGCCCATTCTGAGCCAGGCTTGTTCTTGACCTGACTACTCTCTTTTGTCTGCTTGTCTCTGGGCTACTTACACGTCCGGATGCTTTCCACCAGCATCCACATCCCCTACGCTTTCTCTTTTCTCTCCATTATAAATCCTGCTGCTTCACATCTGCCCTTTACCATCATGACATCTGCCCCTACCTTTTGTGTGGCCCCTACTCAATCTTTACATTCAGTTTGAGAACTGATGGCCCATCCCTTGAGCCAGGTGTCTACCCCTGGTCCAGTCTGCATTCAGAAAGCCACACGTTGATATGGAGAGGTTCCTAACAAGAAGGGCAAACAGAGTGACAGGTCAAGGGCTTGGAAGAAGGGGACTGCTACTCCAAGCATGACTTGGTCCTTGATTTGTGTGATGCTTGGAGAAATCTACTTTTCATCTCTGGTTTTCTTGTTTCCTCTTGTGTAGAATGAAGTTGGTCCATCACATGGACGGGAGGAGGGAGTGTGACTAGTAAATATTCCAGAATCGAAAAATAGAGAAGCAAATAAAGTTTGAAAAGGACACCTGCTTTCTCCTTTTTAATCCTCAAACAACCCTATGCGGTACACAACTAATATCACCTCCATTTTACTGTTAAAGAAACTGAGGTGTGGCCAGATTAAGTTACACAACCAGTAAGTGACTCAGTTGGGACCCAGACACAGATCTGTTTGCCATCAAAGCCTGTGTTCTGAGTCATTCCCTGTACCCCTTATCTATGCCACAGTCTGTGTGCCCAGGAGGAAAAATGATATAAAAAATTTTTTAAAAAGGTTGAAAAATGCCAGAACAGTCTGTGATGTTACTCTCAGTGCTAGGTCTTCTTCTCTTATACTCTAATATTTTGTTCTGTTAAGCACTTCAGGACGCTGGGGGCCTGGTAAGTAATAATGAGCTGGATGTAAACCAAAGGCCTCAAGGAGACACAACCGCTCACAATGACATCTCCTCCCCACCCCCATGGGATAATTTCATGATATCACATAATACAAGGATGGGGAGACGCCTCCTCCATCCTTTTCTATTAATACCACTCCATGGAAATTTTAAAGAAACAGAACTTCATTAGCTGCTGTGACTGGAAAAGTGGCCAAAGGCCTTGGTCTTTGCAACCCCGTGAGCCCTCAGAGGCTGTGCACTCAGAGAACTCAGGCCAGTGAGCACCCCCAGTGGCTCAGCGGCTCTCTCTAATTAGCACAGCCCCTGAGGAGGGAGGGCAGAGAACCTTCAACACGGGGAAGGTTCTGCCCTCCCTGTGGAGTGAGGTCCAGAGAACAGGCTTCACGAGGTCTTAATGTGCATTTGAATTCTTTGCTCTGTGCTGTCACTCTCTGGCCTGAATACAGATGAACCCAGCTGACACACAGCAGCCCAGCCTGGTAGGAGGGGGGCTGGTTACAGCCTACTGTCTGCCAGGAGACAAGAGAAAATTCCTCTACCCAGGGGCTCTCAGCTGGGCTCCCCAAACTAGAACATACTTAAGGCATCTTCAACAACAGGGTTGCACCCAAAATGAATGGAAAGAGCATATTTACAGCACTTAGCATTCAGTAGTTTGTTCTGAAACAAGCTTTGCAGATGTCCTTACATTCACCAATTTTTTTCAAAGAGTTTTTATTTTAATTACATATGGGATAAGTGGTAGAAACCATAATCTTTCATGACAGCTGTGCTTATGTATAGCAGTTACTAAATCCCGAGCACTGTCCTAAGAATGCTTAAAATACTAGCTCATTTAATAGGTACATTAATGCTTTAAATTACATGATCCATTGTTATCATTATTTCACAGGTGAGGAAGCTAAGGCACAGGGAGGTTAAGGAACTTTTTTTAGGTTAAACAATTAAATGGTGAGACTGGGATTTAAAACTAAACAAGTGTGCACTATGGTTGTCATCAGTTAGCTTTGGCTGTGTAACAAACCATTCCAAAGCTTAGT
This sequence comes from Galagoides demidoff, assembly GCA_963574575.1. Classification (NCBI taxonomy): domain Eukaryota; kingdom Metazoa; phylum Chordata; class Mammalia; order Primates; family Galagidae; genus Galagoides; species Galagoides demidoff. The sequence goes on from CAUYQV010085758.1 coordinate 20,493, forward strand.
GGGCTTAAAACAATACGTATATATTATTCCTCACAACTCTGCAGCTGATAGACTGGTTCCTCTGGTCTGGATCAGCACAGCTGACCTCTGTGGTGGGGTGGCAGCCTCACTGGAGACAGATGGTCTAGGCTGCCTCACTCTTGTGGTTGGTGATGGCTTCAGGTCAGCTGGGGTGCTAGAGAAGATTTGGTTGTGTGCCCTTCATCACCCAATCAGGTATCCTGGATTTACTCACATGAAGGTGGTCACAGGTGTAAGGGTAAATAGCTATGCTAAAAGCACAGCGTGATGGCAGCCTCTCCCAGATCCTGTCCACCTAAGAATATCTCAACCCCGGAAAAAACCCATTAACAGCCATTTGTATGCAACCCTGCAGGTAGCCCCCTTCCACTCCCCTATATATTGTCCCAGCAATAAAGGAAGTCGGCTCCAACTTTGCTGACTCTCTTGAACTACACTT
>CAUYQV010085764.1:0-10851 GCA_963574575.1 Galagoides demidoff
TCTCAAGGCTGGTTCAATATACATAAATCTATAAATATAATTCTGCACATAAACAAATTAAAAAACAAAAACCATATGATTCTCTCAATTGGTGCAGAAAAAGCTTTTGATAATATCCAGCATCCTTCATGATCAAAACACTTAAGAAAGTGGGTATAGAAGGGACTTTTCTTAAACTGATAGAGGCCATCTACAGCAAACCTACAGCCAATATTGTATTGAATGGAGTTAAATTGAAATCATTTCCACTCAGATCAGGAACCAGGCAAGGCTGCCCATTGTCTCCATTGCTCTTTAACGTTGTAATGGAAGTTTTAGCCATCCCAATTAGGGGAAGAAATGGCAATTGAGGGCATCCATATAGGGTCAGAAGAGATTAAACTTTCACTTTTTGCAGATAATATGATTGTATATCTAGAAAACACCAGGGATTCTACTACAAAACTCTTAGAAGTGATCAAGGAATACAGCAGCAATGTGTTGATACAATGATTAACCGAATGATGTGAAAGTTATGTTAACCAGCTTGATGAAGGTGTTTCAAATTGTATATGAAACAGCACAATGTACCCCATGTTTGCATCAATGTACACAGAAATCAATTAATAAAAAAAAGAAAAGAAAATATTCCTTCTGCTCCAGTTACTTCGCAGATTGGGGCTAGGAAGTGGGAGGGAGCTAAAGCTTCTTCTAATTCTGGAGACCGATGAGAGCGGGATCCAGTGAGGGAACCAGAAGGAAGTGAGGAGTGAGTAATGGATGTAGTAGAATTAGTTTTTAATTTATTTATGTTGTTATACAGTGGTGCTGTAGGACCATTATAGGGAGGAGCTGGAGGAGCTGGAGGAAGAGAAGGGTAAAGAGGTTTGGAAGTGTTTTCTGGAGTCTCCGATGGACTGAGGGAGAACCCAGAAGAACTCTGAGGGCTAATTGGAGGTAAGGAGTTAGGAAAGGAGCTCAGATTGGTTGATGGGGAAGTAGGAGGGTTGGAAGTAGGAGCCGAATATCTTGAATTTGAAACAGGATCCATTTCATTTGAAAAAAAAATTCCCTGATCATCACAGAAATGCAAATTAAAACCACCCTGAGATATCACTTAACCACAGTGAGACTAACCCACATCACAAAGTCTCAAAGCTGCACATGTTGGCATAGATGTGAAGAGAAGGGAATACTTTCACACTGCTGGTGGGATTGCAAAATGATTTGATCTTTTTAGAAGGAAGTATGGAGAATTCTCATTGAATGCAAATTATACCTCACATTTTATCCTGCGATCCCATTACTAGGCATCTGCCCAAAAGAAAAAAAACGTCATTTACAATATGGGCATTTGCACTATATTTTGTGTTGTTCTTATTAAATGATAACTGTGTACATTTATGCATTTATGGGGTTCATTATACTGATTTGATATACAATGTAAAATGCTTACATCAGTGGTTCTCAACCTTCCTAATGCCGTGACCCAGTAATACAATTCCTGTGGGTCACAACCCACAGGTTGAGAACCACTGGCTTACACTGAACTGATTAACACATCCATCACAATTATACTCCTTTCTTAAGTTTTGAAAAGTACCATTGTATCATGCACATTAGGTCAGGTCCCTTGACCTCCTACAGATACCATCCCTCCTATCACCTCTCTCTCTCCTCTTCCCTTCTACTTTCTGGACTATAGTTATATTTTACCTTTCATACAAATGTGTAGGTGATCATATATTTATTTCATAGTAGTATTGAGTATGGTGGATACTTTTACCCCCATTCTTGAAATACTTTACTAAGAAGAATATGTTCCAGCTCCATCCAGGTAAACATAGAAGATGTGAAGTCTCCATCCTTTTTAATGGCTACATAATATTCCATGGTGTACATATATCACAAGTTGTTAATCCGTTCATGGGCTGATGGGAAATTAGGCTATTTTCATGTCTTGGCAATTATGAGTTGGGCTACAATAAACATTCTGGTGCAAATGTATTTGTTGTAAAATAATTTCTGATCATCTGGATATATACCTAGTAGAGGAATTTCAAGATCAAATGGGAGGTCTACTTTTATTTCTTTTATTAGGGCTAGACTAAGGTGTAAAAAAAAAAAACCAGATAACTCCTGGAAAATTCCTGGGCTGCAAGCCCTCAACAAAATAGAGTAATCTGGTTCACTCCCAAGATAGATGGGAAAGTACTCACTCACTTCTTGCTTGAGTAATTACCCTAAGAAACAGACCAGGAAGGACCAACTGTCCCCAGACTGACCTTTGAGAAATACCAGGTGGGAAAAGTATTAAAAGAAAGATATATGGCTAACTAACCATAGACTTCTGCTTCTGGACAATACTTGGTAATCTACCTGGATGCACCTGGGCAGCCTGCATACCAACAAGCTTTAAAAACTGGAACCCTTAAGCACTCAGGGCTGCTCTCTGAACCCCTGTGTAGTATGCGAGGTGGTCAACAGATAGCTCTTTAATAAAGGGACTCTTCTGTGAATTTGGCTTGTTTAGCAGTATGGTATTTATGGAACTCCTGGGCATAACATTTTGGAGGCCCCAGAGTGATCCTCCAGACCCTGGTATCATCAATCCTCAGGCAGCATCCCAGAAAGGGAAAGCCCAAGAAGTTGCTTCTTCTTAGGAGAAGAACCCCTGAATTTCCAGGGCCCCAGGAGGACTGATCCCCTTGGAAGACTGGCTGACAATTCTCTGTAAATTGCCTGTGAGTCTGCCTCTGGAGGTAACCCATTTAAACATCTGGTTTTGGCTAATGTCTGCAGATCTTTGTTGTTTGTCATTGTTGATGTAGTAAGGCCCTTAGGGACCACTGACGGAAGGCCAAAGGGACAGTAGTCTTGGACAGAAACCCTGGGTTGCTGGGCTATCAGCATGTTAGAGGTTCTCAGAGGTATGTGTCAGTAGTTGTCAGAAATACTGGGACACCAGTGGGGGGGGGCTCAGCCCTGTCAGAGAGAGTAGCACGTTACTGCCACTGAGACATTGGTGCTTTGTTCTTGGGCCTTGGAGAAGTTGGGGCACAGAAGGCAGGTGACAAAGGACTTCGATTTCTAGACTTGAGGGTTAGTCCTGTGGTTTGTCCCATAAACGTGTAAGATAGGAACCTTGGAAACCCAGGCTATTGGCCTGTCAGAAACAGGAACCCAGAGTTGCTGAGCTATCAGCTAGTCGGGGGCTCCCAAAGATGTGTGTCAACACCTGTTACTAGAAACACCAGGATGCTGGTAGGGAAACTCAGATTCAGATATGCAGTTTGGATTTATATAATGTTTTTGTTTATTTATGTTGTGTTGTTTGCCCAGTTAATATATTATAGTTTGTGCTTCTGCTCTTTTTAGCCTGGGTACTTCTTCCAAATCAGACTCCTCCCTGAGCTATCTTCTTAGATAATTCAAAGAGGCTTATTCCACAGACAAAAGTGATGAATATGGGGTAAAGTTCTCCAAAGGGCACCTCAGAAACTTTTGTGAACTTGAGTGGCAAGACCTTAGTATAGGCTGGCCCCCTACAAGTTCCTTTAATCCATTCTTATGCTGGCAGGTTTGGAAAGCAGTCACCAGAAATCCTGGCATCCTGATCAGTTTCCTTACATTGATGTATGGACTGAGCTGGTGAATAACACCCAGCTTGGTACCATGCCTGTTCTCTCCATCTTGGAACTATACTTTTAGTGACAAGGACTGTTTCAAAGTGTCATCCCATCTGTAACCCTCTGCCTTACCATCCTTCCAGCCCTTCAGTCCCTCCCATGGTCTCTCCCACACATAAGTGAATCCTCTTATGGTCCCCCTGGAGATCTCCTTCTCTGACTCCTCTATGTCCCCACCTGCATCCAGCCTTTTCCCACTGTGTGAAGTCCCAGAGGGAGGGGTATTTGTTTATGTTCCCTTTACCACAAGTGATCTTTATAATTGGAAGCCTCAGAACCCCCCAAGTCTCCTTTAACATCTTCCTCTATCACCAAGACCGGCACGTGTTAATGGAAAAGTTGAAACACTCAGGTCAACCCCCCTATATCACAGTTTACCCTGCTGTACTTTACAATTAATCCATTTGAGGGCCATCTCACTTCCTGGGCAAAAAGAAAAAAAGAGTCTGGTCTGCCGAGTGGGAAGCATGAGAAGTATGCCCTAAAAACCAGTGAACCCTTGTATTGGATGTGAGGCAGTTCAATTGTATTGAACAATGAATTTGCGCCCCAAACAAGCTTAGTATCACTTTAAAACCTCCCAACAATCAGTTTAGCCACATTAAAAAGAAAAAAAGACCAAAATTTCTCTGGGCTATAACTCAGCAGTAGGACTTTAGGTGTTGTATGAGAGTGAAAATGTGGGTTTTACATAACTCAGAGTTGGGACAGTGCTGACTCTGAACAGCAGGCGTGGAGGAAGTTTCAAATGAGTAAGCAAAAAGCTTAGACTTCTTAGGTTAGAAAATAGGGTGGAAGAAGATTGAATTTGTGTACATGTGAGTGCTTAAAGACTAACTGTAATGAATAGCAATAGATGGGCTTTCAAGCCCCCCCTTCACATGGCAAAACAATTGTATGAGTGGCCCCTGTCTGTATTTCAGTTTTTATCCCAGCTGGGAAGGAAGGAAATGGGAAACATGGGGAAACCCACCCCACTGAAAACTGTGATGAAGCATTTTGAAAAAAGATCTTGTGGGAGACTGCTGGTAACAATGTCTCCATAAAGATAGAGAAACTTGAACAGAAATAACTCAGGAGACTTATTGTTCAAACAAGTATAGTTTCCTTTGAAATAAGATTAATTTTAAGCCTGTTATTAAAACCCAAATATTTAAAAATTATAAAACTGCAGGTGGTGCCTGTGGCTCAGAGGAGTAGGGTGCTGGCCACATATGCTGGAGGTGGTGGGTTCAAACCCAGCCCCAGCCAAAATCTGCAAAAAACAAACAAACAAATAAATAAATAAATAAATAAAACTACCACCACTATAATAGTTCCAATGTTACTATATTCAACTGTGATCTTTCCTGAAGAGTGTGGCCTATAGGTCACAGCCCATTTGTGCCTAAAAATAAATTCTGAAGAAAAAATAGGGTGCACCTGAACCTAAAAATGGGGATGATACCTGTCTATCCCTGAATGAGAAAATCCTATATCAATATTATATTCCATAAACTGTCCCTCATTTGTAATATGTAATAATTTGGTTGTTTAAATTGTTTGGGAACCTGAAACTTTGTCAAAAAGATTCTTACTTTTTAAACCTTCTATCAGTCTATCCAAGTGAAAAATTAACTTCATAGTACACTGTGATCCTGTTTCATAAAAAATGAGTTTTTGAGAATGAGACAAATTAGACAGAAAGAAAAATAGAAGCTCATAAAAAAATGTGTAAAGAGAATTGCATATAATCCAGGTAAGTATGTAGTGCCTTTAAAAATCTTTTGACTTGTAATCTTATTTAAATAAACATTTTAAGCCTTTAATATTAGACAAAACTTCCAAGAAGTTTTCTAAATTTGGTCATTAAAAATATATAGGAAATATTGTCAAATATGAAATAATGATTAATTATATATAAATTATATGTTACAATATTATAAAATATTGGTCTATCTTAGTGTATATTATCAGTAACAATTATTATTTATTATTTTTAAAAATCATACCTTTGTTCATTGATGTATTTATGGGGTTCAGGGTACTGCCTTGATATACAAAGTCAAATGTTTACATTGAACTAAGTAACACATACATCACAATTATACTCATTTCTTAATAGTTTTGAAATGTACCTTGGCATCATACACATGAGATGAGGTCACTTCACATACCCTCCCATGTTCCATATCCCCCCTCCCCTCCATTCTCTCTCCTCTTCATGTCTACTTTCTGGACTATAGTTCTGTTTTGCCATTTGTATGAATGTGTAGGTGATTATAAATTGATTTCATAGTAGTATTTGAGTACATTGGATACTTTTTTATCCATTCTTGATATACTTTACTAAGAAGAATATGTTCCACCTCCATGCAGGTAAACATAAAAGATGTGAAGTCTCCATCTTTTTTATGGCTGCATAGTATTCCATGGTGCACATATACCATGATTTGTTAATCCATTCATGGATCAATGGGCACTTGGGTTGTTTCCATTAATTGGCTATTATGAATTGGGCTGCAATAAACATTCTGGTGCAAATATCTTTGTTGTAAAATAATTTTTGATCATCTGGGTATATACCTAGTAGAGGAATTGCAAGATTGAATGGTAGTTCTACTTTTAGTTCCTGGAGTATTCTCCAAACCTTTCTCCAACCTTTCCAAAAAGGTCATATTAGCTTGCATTCCCACCAGCAGCGCAGAATTGTTTCCTTCTCTCTGCAACCATGCCAACATCTGTAGTTTTGGGATTTTGTGATGATGGATAATCTTACTGGAGTTAGATGATATCTAAAAGTGGTTTTGATTTGCATTTCTCTGATGATTAAGGATGACAAGCATTTTTTCATGTGTTTGTAGGCCATGAGCCAGAGAAGTTTCTGCTCAAGTATTTTGCCCACATATAAATTAAGTTATTTGTTCTTTTCTTATTGATTATTTTGATTTCTCTGTAAATTCTACTTATCAGACCTTTGTCAGAAGCATAACCTGCCCAGATCTTCTCTCATTCTGAAGGTTGTCTGCTTTACTTTACTTACTGTGTTCTTGGTTGTGCAAAAGCTTTTTAGTTTAATCATATCCCAGTAATGTATTTTTGGTGTTGCTTCCATTGCCTAGGTGTCCTCCTCATAAAATATTCTCCTAGGCCAATTTCTTGAAGTGTTTTCCTTGTACTGTCTTCTACTATTTTATAGTTTAATGTCTTTAGTTTAAACCTTTTATCCAGTGAGAATCAATTTTGTTAATGGTGAAAGGTGGGGGTCCAGTTTCGGTCTTCTACAGGTTGCCAGCCAGTTCACCCAGTACCATTTGTTAAATAGGGAGTCTTTCCCCCACTGAATATTTGTGATAATCTTGTCAAAGATCAAATGACGATAAGTAGCTGGGTTCATCTCTTGGTTCTCTATTCTGTTCCATAAATCTACCTCCCTGTTTTTGTGCCAGTACCATACTGTTTTGATCACTATAGATTTATAGTATATCCTGAAGTCTGGTGATGTAATACCTCCTGATATATTCTTATTTATGTGTAATGTATTTGCTATTTGAAGTTTTTTCTGATTCCATACAACACAAAGCACTATTTTTTTTTATAAAGTCCCCCTTTATTGCCCTCATTAGAGTGCTGTGGTATCACATAGCTCACTGCAACCTCCAACTCCTGGGCTTAGGTGATTCTTTTGCCTCAGCCTCCCAAGTAACAGGGAATATAGGCACCCGCTATAATGCCTGGCTATTTTTTTGTTGCAATTTGACCGGACCTGGGTTTGAACCTGCCACCCTTGGTATATAGGGATGGCACCCTTCATACTGAGCCACAGGCACTGCCCACAAAGCACTATTTTTTCCAGTTATTTAAAGCATGCAATGGTGCTTTAATAGGGATTGCATTAAATCTGTAGGTTGCTTTGTGTAGGATGGACCTTTTAGCAATATTGATTTTTCCCAGCCATGAGTATGCTATGTTTTTCCATTTGTTAACATCTTCAGCTTTTTATATTCTCAGAGTTGCACAGTTCTCTTTATAGAGATCTTTCATGTCCTTTGTTAGGTAAGTTCCAAGGTATTTCATCTTCTTTGGCACTACCATAAAAGGAATACAGTCCTTGACTATATTTTCAGTTTGAATATCGTTTTCATATATAAGAGCTACTGATTTATAAGGATTGATATTGTATTCTGAGATGCTGCTGCATTCCTTGATCACATCTAAGAGTTTTGAGATTGAGTCCCTGGGATTTTCTGGGTCTAGGATCATATCATCAGTGAAAGAATGAGAGTTTGATGTCCTCTTACTCTATCTGTATACCCTTGATTGCCTTCTCTTGACTGATTGTGATGGCCAAGTCTTCCATTACTATGTTGAACAGCAGTGGAAACAGTGGGCATCCTTTCCTCATTCCTGATCTGAGTGGAAATGTTTTCAATGTTTTACCATTCAATATGATATTGGCTATGGGTTTGCTGTATATGGACTCTATCAGTTTAAGAAATGTCCCTTCTATGCCTATTTTCTTAAGTGTTCTGGTCATGAAAGGATGCTAAATATTATCAAATACTTTTTCTGTGTCAATTTAGACAATCATATGGTCTTTTTTAAAATTTATTGCTGTGATGTATTACATTTATAGATTTGTGAATGTTGAACCAACCCTGTAATCCTGGAATAAAACCAACTTGATCATGGTGCATAATTTTTTGATGTGTTGTTGAATTCTGTTTGCTATGAGCTTATTGAATATTTTAGCATTAATATTCATTAATGATATTAGTCTATAATTTTCCTTCTCTGTTGAATCCTTTCCTGGTTTGGGTATCAGGGTAATATTTGCTTCATAGAATGTGTTGGGAAGTATTCCTTCTTTTTCTATGCTTTGGAAAAGGTTGTATGATATAGGTGCGAGTTCATCTTGAAAGATTTGATATAATTTGGATGTGAAGCCATCTGGTCAAGGATTTTTTTTTTTTTGGAGATTTCATACAGTTGATGCTATTTCAGTGATTGATATAGGACTATTCAAGATTTCTAATTATTTCTAGTTGAGTAAAGGAAGGTGGCGTGCTTCCAGGTATTAGTCATTTCCTTCAAATTTTCATATTTCTGGGAATAGATATTTTTGTAGTAATCATTGAGGACATTTTTGATTTTCTGAGGTGTCAGTTGCTATTTCTCTTTTATTGTTTTTGATAGACAATATTAGAGATTTTACTTTTCTATTTCTGGTTACATTGGCCAAAATTTTATCAATGTTGTTAATCTTTTCATAAAACCAACTTTTTGTTTTGTTGATCTTCTGAATGATTCTTCTTTTTTCAATTTCATTTAATTTTGCCCTAAATTTGATTACCACTTTTCTTCTGCTGGGTTTGGGGTCAAATTGTTCTTCCTCTTCCAGTTGCTTGAGATAATCCACTAAGTTGTTGGCTTCCTCTCTTTCAGTTTCATTTCTTTCTTTTTTTTTTTTTTTTTGACATTTGCTCCAGAATGTTCATTGCAGCCCAATTCACAGTAGCCAAGACATGGAAACAGTCCAAGTGCCCATCAACCCACGAATGGACCAACAAACCATAGTACATGCACACCATGGAATAATATGCAGCCGCAAAAAAGATGGAGACTTCACATCCCCCATGTTCACCTGGATGGAGCTGGAACATGTTCTTAGCAAAGTATCTCAAAAATGGAAAAAAAAAAGCATCCAACTTAGTGAATACTACTATGAAATCAATATATAACCACCTACACACTCATACAAATGGCAAAATATAACTATAGGCCAGAAAAGTAAAAGGGGACAGTGGATATGGGAGGAGGGAATGTATTTGGGGGGATCTCACCTAATGTGCATGATGCAATGATACATTTCAAAATTATTTATAAATGAGTATAATTGTGATAGATATGTTACTTAGTTCAATGTAAGCATTTCACTTTATATCAAAGCAGTACCAGGAACCCCATAAATGCATCAATGTACAAGGTTATGATTTAATAAAAAATAAAATAGAAAAAAAAGGAGAATGTGGGAAGGAGTGAATCTTGGGACCTTGGGGCTGAACACCACCTATCAAAGTCCCCTTCCATTTTTTTTTTTTTTTAGCGCATATGCATACCTTTCTTTTTTTTTCTTTTTTTTTATTGGATGGTAACTATGTACATTAATGGACTTCTGGGGTACAGTGTGGGGTTTTCACACACAATCCAAAACACTTCCATCAAACTGGTTAACATAGCCTTCATGTCATTTTCTTAGTTATTGTTTATAGATGGTCACATTCTACTCTTAGAAAGATTCACTTGAACCCTTGTAAGATAAACCTCAGAAGTGATCCTTCCAGTCCCCCTCCCTCCACTCATACCCCCCTCCCCGTATTCTTAGGCTGTTATTAGTTTATAGCTTTTACATAAAAGGTATAAATTAGTTTCATAATAGGGGGTGTGTACATTGGATTCTTTTTCTTCCATTCTTGTGACAATCTGCCAAGATGAACATTTTCCAGCTCCATCCATGCGAACACGAAGGACGCAAAGTCTCCAACCTTCCCCATGGCTGCGTAGCATTCCATGGTGCACACACAGCACAGTCTGTCGATTCACTCATGGATCCATGGGCCCCGGGGCTTCCTCCATGACCTGGCAACCACGAATTGGGCTGCAACAAACACTCTGATACAAATATCCTTGTTGCAATGGGATTTTTGGTCTTCTGGGAATATTCCTGATAAAGGAATTGCAGGGTCAAACGACAGGTCTCTTTTTAGTTCTCTAAGTGGTTTCTAGATGTCTTTCCAAAGCGAACGTATTAGTTGACATTCCCACCAGTAGTATAGGAGTGTTCCCTTTTCTCCACATCCATGCCAGCATCTCTGGTTTTGGGATTTTGTGATATAGGTTAATCTCACTGGTGTTAGATGATATCTCAAAGTAGTTTTGATTTGCATTTCTCTGATGATTTAAGATGGTGAGTATTTTTTCATATATCTGTAGGCTGTGCACCGAACCTCTTTTTTTCTTTTTTTTTTTTTTGAGACGGAGCCTCAAGCTATCCCCCTGGGTGGAGTGCCATGGCATCACAGCTCACAGCAACCTCCAACTCCTGGGCTCAAGTGAGTCTCCTACCTCAGCCTCCCAAGTAGCTGGAACCACAGGTGCCCACCACAACGCCTGGCTATTTTTTGGTTGCAGCCATCATAGTTAT